>BQNB010013706.1:0-72800 GCA_026074375.1 Tanacetum coccineum
AACTTCTCATGACCTCATCTAGGGGGAGATTGTTAGGATCACATAAATGGACCCGAACAAAGAAGCTTCGGTCACTCGAAGATACAAGACAAAAGTCTAGCTCGTTTAAGCGTGTAATATTATGTAAATGGGCCATTAATGAAAAAGCCCATCAAAGCCCAAAGGCCTCATTGTAAGGCTATATAAAGCTATTTTTATTTTCATTTTTAGGTTAGCAACTTAGATATTTAGAGTCTCATTTTTGTGTGTTTTGTTGCCACACCATTGTTCTTTGTTTTTCTTTAATACAAGTCAATTTAAAGTCTAATCTTGTGTGTTCTTGTGTTAATCGAATGATCTAAAGACCTACAGAGGGTCTCCCTATGGAAACATTTTCCAACTATTAAATTTGGTATTAAGTACATGTAGTGCTCGTGTTGGATAATAATTTTTATATGATAATGATTTATGTATGATGTTTCTTTATGACTAGATTGGAAATTCTAATTTGAAAGTTCTGGAAGTTTTGATTTGTGTTTGCAAAAGTATGTTTGTGCAATACTGACACAAACTTGGTGGAGACAAAGATCTAAACCCGTATAGACACATTATGTGTCATGATAGGTGTATCACCATATACCTTTATCATCAGAACTTTTGCTGACACTTATTATATGTGAAGGAAAAGCTAATTTATCTTTGATGACACTTTTTATACTTATTCTGGCACTTTTTGTCTGTCAGCTAGTGCAGTATTTCTTGTAGTGAAATGATATCCAAAATGTCAGTTAATATAATTCAAGGTTTGGTTGCAAATTTCGTCCATGTAACAGTGAAAAGATGAAATTGCCCTCACGTGAGACGCATGTGAGACCATTTAACGTGAAAAACTAACGCTCGTTAACGATAATGGCATAGGTTGCAATCAAAATGCTTCGGTAATGATGTTATTTGCAAGAAAAGAAAAAGGATGGCAAAGAGGCAAATTTTAGAAATCACAGGGACAAAATCTGTAGTTTACCTTTTTTTTATACTTTTGATTGCATAGCCTGTTCGAGAAGATGTCTTGTTTTATGACCGAAGAACAAGTTTCGATCAACAATTAAGCATTATCATGAATTTCTTTGTTTTTTGTTTTGCATTTGCTCAAATATCGAGTACAAACTAGTCCCAAAATTATGGAATAACTGCGTCGTCGCCTCACTGGGTACAAAAACCAGTCTAAGTAATTCCCACACAATTCTGAAACATCGCTGTTACATATGGGTGCTTCACAAATATTTTTTGAGGTTAACAAAGAGTCGTCACTTACTCACGCGCTGGTGACTATACAAACTTTTTAATTTGTTGTCGACGGGTATGATTATTGTCAAATCACATTGGAGTTGAAGACCTAAAAAAATCACATAGGAGTTCTGTGGATTTTTTTAACACGAATTGCATAATAACTTACTATTTAATTAGTGGTGGAAGACAAGCGAAAAACAAGCTGCGCCGCTAACCCTTTTTGAATTGCAAAATTAATCCTTGGATAAATAAAATCTTTCTGTAAGAAAATCAGCTCCCGTTAAAAACTAATAACACATAACATTAGTGAATTAGATTTACTAAAGCCTCATAATGCACATTGTTGTGAATTAGATTTATCTATTTGTAGTTTTATAGATCGATTATTATTGTTAAAACTATATGTTAAGTTTTTTTTTTGAACAGAACTATATGTTAAGTTAAATGTCACAAAATGATAGAATGTAATAATGGGATGGTTTGAGCACACATAGGCTTCAACGACTCTACGAGGTAACATGGACCACTAAATCAAATCCTTGCAAATGAGGAACACTCGTAATAAATTTTAGATTTCGTACCAAAAGTTGCACAAGATATATACCGACTCGACTTAAACTAACTATGAGTAACCATCATCAAATGACTTAGTGGTAAGATACTTGACTTTCAAACAAGAGGTCAAGGGTTCAAACCTCATTAGATGTGTATATTTAGAGATGGTCACGGAGGTTCACCTGTGCTGACTCCGGGTTGAGATTAGTCGGCTCGCAAAAAAGAAAAAAAAAACCTAGCTATGAGTGTACACCCTCGATTTAATCTTGATTGTTAATATTTTTCAAATCTATCTTTTGACACAGCCACACAAGAATTGTTGGAGGAGATAAAAATCCATTCTTAACGCTTTACACAAATAAGAAATCACCTTCGAGACCAAAAAATATAACAATTTTTTTCTTCTCCAATTTGCTTATTTTCATCTCACGTTTTTCTCCCAAAAGGGAAATACATTTCACAATGTCTCTATTACAATTAAACTTCTTTAAGACGATTAGCGTCCTATGCGGATTCACGTTAATCACGTCTACATTTTTCTTGGATGGTGTCGATGGTAGAGCTTTCATGGCCTCGAAGCCAACAGGCGTCGACGCATCTGTTCTTACTTCAAAGATCTCCGCAGAAAAAACCATTGTAGTCGATATTAATGGTCCCGGAAATTTTAGGTCGATACAAGATGCCATTGATTCGGTTCCTAATGGAAATCAAGATTGGGTCGTCATATATGTCAAGAAAGGAATTTACAGGTGATTTTTGGGTCCACCGTTTAATTTTGCAACTGTTTCATGTTCGTACTTCCATTATGCAACATTTACGTTTCAGATTTTCATGTTGTAATATCTACATGGTCCACACTTTCATACATACGACTTTTATAGTTCATAATCTTCCTTGTTAGCTTTGCTACGTCAAAATCAAATGAACAACCCAAAGTACATTCAAACTTATGTAGCCCCTTTCGGAAATGGAGACAAAATACGAAATATATAATGGATCGGCGCACTCATAGCTTATGTAACCTTGTTAATTGTACGTTATGCACCGACCTGACCTAAAATTTCTAGCTAAATAAATCACCTAATATTACACAAACGTCGATACTTAATAACTCACATACATATGGTTATCAAGATCACGATCTTACGTATGATCGTTTTCGTCTTCGTAAGATCGGAATTATAAGATCGAATCGAGATCGTAAAATCCTACAAAAATATGATTTTTCTAATACCAGTAGTTTTATGAAGTTCAATATGTAATTTGTTCAAAATAACCAATTTAAATGCCTACGAATGAAAATTTAAAAGTTCAAAGTTCAAAGGTCGTGCTAATATAATGCAATACATGCAATTAGTTCATGTTTCAAACCATGGTTGTTAAGATCCCGATCCTGATATTAGGATCTTACGATTTTATGATACTGCAAAGCAAAAACGATCCGGATCCTACATAGGATCTTTACATGCTTAAGATCTTATAGGATCCCGATCTTGACCATATGATCTTAAGATCTACTCCGATCCGATCTTGCTTTTCTTAAACCACAAACAAAAAATTACAAATGTATGAGTTGTATTTCGTAAAATTTAAAAAACTACATGTTAATCTTTTAAATATTTCATAATCATAATTTAGGACAACATTTATATGAAACATTTATATAACTTTGTGTTTATGATATATAACAATTTGTAGATTTATATAATATTACAAAGACTATTAAGACAATGACATTATAGTAGGATCTTACAATCTCGATCCAAATTTACGATCTCGATCTTGCAAAGACGAAAACGATCATGGGTAGGATCCCAATCTGGAAAACCTAGTTTCAAACCATTACATGAATGATTTTAGTACAAAATAAATATGGCACGAGTTGTAAAATATAAAATCTGATCAAAGACAATTTTTACTGAAGTTAATTGTGATGTTGGGCCATGTATATGGGCAAATATGCGTCAAGTGGCTTATTTTTATGTTTGATAATAAAAAGTAAGATTTTTAGTAGGACCGGGATCGATAGCGATCCTACCTTACTAGCTATCTTACGATCTTACTTTGATTCTATATATGCTATATCCGATCCTACTACGATCTTGCAAGGTTTTCTTATGTATGTTCGTAAGGTCGTATGAATTTACGATCAAAATCACGATCTTGATAACCATGATATCAAGTATTAATAAAAAGAAGCTCATTTAATCTATGAAGACATTTTGTTTTTTAAAATTTAAATTGACGAATAAATCAACAACTTTTACAGCATGAACATTGTCATATAATCCTATATGTAGTATAATGGAAGCACATTGCTTGTGCTTTACTCAATAGAATGATTACAACCATGCTCTTTAATTTCACATTATGTATAATGTATGTTATGAATCTTTGAAATGTTATTCAGTTTATATGATTTCGATTTTTGAATTTAGAGAAAAGGTGACAATTCCAAGAGAAAAACCTAATATTTTCTTGATGGGAAGTGGAAGGACTAAAACAGCCATTGCTTGGTCACAAAGTTCGGAAAACAATTATGAATCTTCCACTTTTAAAGTTGAAGCTCCTCATTTCATTGCCTATGGTATAAGCTTCAAGGTATCAGCGACTTCCTTTGCATCACTTAAAATGGAAAATATACAACCTTCTAATCCATATGTTTTGGACAGAATGATGCGCCAACTGGAATTGCTTATACTTCACATAACCAATCTGTAGCTGCATATGTTGGTGGTGACAAAGTTGCATTTTATAGTTGTGGATTTTATAGCACTCATAACACTCTTTTTGATAACAAAGGTAGACATTACTATGATAGATGTTACATTCAAGGTGCTATCGATATCATTTTTGGTCATGCCCGGTCTGTATATCATGTAAGCTCACTATATAGTATTATCATTGTTGTTCATTAAATTACTCAATCTTACGATATAGCAAAAGACATTTTTCTTATTTATTATTATTTTTTTAAATTTTCTATATGGATATAGGAATGTGAGATTTTTGTGATTGCGGATAAAAGAATAGAGATTGAAGGGTCAGTGACGGCTCATACCAGAACAGATATAAACGAAAACACTGGATTTGTTTTTACTAATGGTAGAGTTTATGGCATTGGACATGCCTACTTAGGTCGACCTACAAGTGACCATTCTCGAGTAGTTTTTGCATATACTTACATGTCTAGGAGTGTAAGGCCCGAAGGTTGGAGTGATTGGAATCATCATGGCAGTCTAGAGTAAGCTTCTTTCTATCTTTTTACAATTGGTCTTTGTTATAGTTTTATATCAATTGGCAAGAACATTGACATAATAACAAAAGTTTTGAACCTTACAGGAATGTATATCATGCTGAATACAAATGCCACGGACCAGGGTCTAGTACAGATGGCCGGGCTCGATGGTTGAAAAAACCAAGCGACGAAGAAGCTGCAACGTTCCTGACTACAGATTTTATTGATGGCAAACAATGGTTGGTAGGAGGACAATCATCGATATGATTGTTAACATAACTATTAGGTTATGGGATTTTGTAATCAAGTTGCTTGCAAACAACATGAAGAAATAAAACAAGTGTCATTTATTTTGTAAATACTGTTTTATTATGTATAACTTGAGCTACTAACCAATGGTGTTAAGCTTAGCTAACTTACATCCATTAATTCGATCGTGTTTGGGAAAAAGAAGTATAATTTCACACAATACAAAGATACTGGTTTTCAAATACCCGGTTAAAGTTAAATATACAAATATAAAAGGGAAAATTGATTCTAAATGTATCTAAGTTGCCACTTTCTAGTATATTACGTAACATTTTATTTTTTTCTTAATAAATGTGACGATGTTGCTAAACTTCTTATTGTATGTATGATTACCCGAATATAATGACATGACAGCTGTTAATCAGCTTAAACCTGTTATAACTTGGAATTTTCTTTTTTCTTTTGTGAAGAAAAAGTTTATTCACTTTTTCATCTTCTCCATAGTCATACTTAGGGGTGTTGATCGGTTCGGTTAAATTTTATTTGTCAACTCGAAAATCGAACCGAACCGAAAACCGAATTTGAATTCGGTTCGATTTTTGGGTTGACCCGAATTGCACCATTTATTTAAAAACATAATAATTTCATAGATATTTAACAAAAAAAAATTATTTCAAGCATAAAAATTGTTTTTTTATATTATATATAAATATATAAAAAATATATATATTTATATAAACTCGGGTTTCAGTTCGGTTTTCGGTTCAGATTGCGAAAACAATATCCAACCTGAAAACCGAATTTGTAGTTCGGTTCGGTTCTGACAAATTCAGTTTGGTTGATTGTTTTCGGTTTTTTTGATTTTTGTGCTTACCCTTCACTATGACGGGCTTATTAATGGATAAGAAAATAATGGGCCATGAACGAGATGGGCTTTTAAAACCCGACCCATCTCAAAAACAAGAAGCAGTCATTAGGGCACACAAACTGCTTCAGAGCTTGAAAGAATCAAATCATAAAAATGGAAGGTGGGGAAGAAAGTGTGGAGATTGAAAACTCAAAAGATTTACAACAACAAAGCAAAGCACTTGATAAACTTACTGATCATCATGATGATAATAATCATCGTCAGCTTGATTCCACTCGTGTTCAAGAAGTACTAACTACTATCAATCTTTCTTTTTTTATATAATCTTTCTTTCATTTATTACATAATAATTACCCTTTTCTTATATATTTGTTTTTTTTTAATACAGGCTATGGCTTCTATTGCTGCTTCAAAGGAAGCTGATTTAAATGCTATGAGATTAAGGTCATTTTCTTTTTATAAATTTGGTTTTACTATATGTGATTGTTGTAGTTATTTTAGTGTAGGTTATAAACTTAAGGGGGTGTTTGTTTAAGCTTATTTATGGGCTTATGAGCTTATTTGTTTTCGGCTTCTATTGTGTAAGCTCAGTTTTTTTTGGCTCATTTTGAAACTTATGTAATCGCTAGCCGGCTTATGGCTTATTTTGTTTTGGTCTTATGTTTCATAAGTTCACTTTTTGTGGCTTATTTCAAATTTTTTTGGCTTATATAAGTTTATGATGACACAAAAATGAGCTTATGAAACATAAGCCCAAAACCAAATAAGCCATAAACCGGCTATATAAGCCGAAACAAAGACCTCCTTGTTTAAGCTTATATGTGGCTTATGAGCTTATTTGTTTTTCGGCTTATATATCATAACTTCATAAGCCCTCAATCTTCCGGCTTATTTTGAGACTTGTGGGCTTATATAAGTTTCTTATGATATGTAAACTAATATAAGCCCACAAATCTCAAAATATTGAGGCTTATGAAGCCCACATATAAGCTTAATCAAACACCTATAAGTCCACAAGTTCCAAAATAAGCCAACAAAATGGCCTTATGAAACATAAGCCAAAAACATTCAAGCTCATAATCGCATAAATAAGCTTAAACAAACACCCCTGAATAAGCTGTTTTGTAATTGTAATTACAAAAATACCCCTGATTGCATTTTTATGTGAAGGAGATGCAATTTATCGGAATGAATGTAAAAGCTGATAGAAGTAATGGTAGAAATGTGTGACCAGTCCGGTAGTATCGTCTATTGGGTTAATTCCATATATCCCCAATTTAAACTCCTTAATGTCATTTTTGCCCAACCAAAACTCATAATGTCATATATATCCAATTTAAACATAAAATTTGTCATATTTATCCATTTTACAAATTTATTCATTTTAAACTTATTAAAATTCTTAATAACTATCAATTTGAAAGGTATAGACTACTTTACCCTTCAGCGACAAAGATTCCTGCATGTATGTCAATGAGTGGTTAGTTTTTTTAGTTATTAGTTATAGGATTTGCATGTACAATATGAATGGTGATGTTGGTGCTTTCGTGCAGTTCCAAGCCGTTTGCAATTGCTAATGGGGCAGAACCAACTACTATTTCTATCTTGTATTCCTATTTCAATTATTAAATCTCGTCAGATACAAATAAAGTGTGTATCTACATGTTTATTTCAATTTAAGAGTGTATGGAGTAAGCATCTGGATCCGGATTAAAGATTTAGACCTAACAAAAGGATTTGCATATTATTGTATTTGTGTTTGTATGAAGGGTACAATGGGTATTTAATAATATAAATTGAGTTTTGAAATTTATTTAATAATAAATGGGTAGATATGACAAATTTTGTTTTTAAATTGGTATATATGTCATTATGAGTTTTGGATGGGCAAATATGACATTTGTGGGTTTAGATTGGGGATATATGGAATTAACCTTTGTCTATTAATAATCGGTGAGGTTTTACTTTCATGTTTAGATTATACACATATGCAAGGTATTTACGAAGAATTTTGCTCTTTGAATCTTAGTGCTTTGAGATTAAGGTTGTAAACTTTCTAGAAATTTACCGAGTTTTGTTAATTAGTTGTTATTATTCATTGTATAATAGGGGTAAACTAATTGTAAAAGATAAATTGGTTTAGAATTATATACGTATAAAAATAAAACTACCCTTGTGAAGAAACTGAAAATATGTGGAACAATGCAACATTAAGTTTTTATTAATTAACTGAATGCTTAGTTATTTGTGGAAACAAAGAAGAAGTTGATTCACCCGAATGAATGTGAAATCTTTTAACAATTTTGTGGGGCTAATTTGAAGTAATAGAATCTTTCGGGTGAGAGGAGTAGAATTCAAGTATGCTTTCAATTACTTGTATTTGTGAAAGTTAGTCGTTATTTACAAGTATGACCGGTAGTATTGCATAAGGAGAAGGTTACGAAGCTTTACTTTAATCTTATCGCATCGTGTTTTGATACTTGTAGGATGTTGCTCTTTGGACTACCTAAGTGCTTTGAGGTATCAGGAAGTCATAATATTGTGTCCCTTTAACTTTGAGCTTCATTCTCCCTTGCGTACATATAGTTACATGTGCTGCACTAGAATTATCATGAACTTTATGAATTGGGTTTGCATATCAATGTAATGGAGTAAGTAGTAACTTTTGTCTCTCTTCTGAGAGTAAGTTAAGTGCATAGTTTTGAGGGCTGCTAATCAACAAGCGTGCTTGTTAAAAGTTTTGTGCCATTTGCATTTATCTAATAATAAAGCTTATTCATGGAACAAAACCCTGTTTATGGTTCACGAGTTGTTTTGGCCCTTGTTTATGTCCAACCAGCATGTATCACATAAAAAGGGAACAAGTGTTTATACTCTGGCCATAGTCTTTTACACATGTGTAATCTGCTATGACTGATCAACATGTATACTGTACTGAGCTACTGTCTTATTGATAATTGTACATATCAACTCGTTTTTTAGTTGGTTTTTTAATTATATCAGACATGGTTGTTTTTCAATGAATTTCAACTTCTTTGCTGTAGCCTGTAGGAAATACTAACCCAGATGTATCTACTATACGTGCTGCATGGCGAATCATGCAAGTCTCATATGTATATTAATCTTCAGCTGATACTCTTTTATGATTTTATTAAAGGGAGAAAGAGTTGGCTGCTGTTAAGATTAACCCGGCTGAAGTTGACATAATCGCAAATGAACTAGAGGTCAGTATCTTCTCACATGATGCTCACATGCTTTCAATTCGCAACCTTCAATATAACTTGTTGAGCCATTGCAATGGCTTCTCTATGTTAACACACACTGCTTTCCAGAAGTGCAGAAAAATCAAATTCCAAGATAAATGAGTGTTTTTAGACAAACGTGTACAATGCTGTTTAAGCATGTTTTGGGGAAATATACGAATATGCAAGTTTTTTTTGGTATATAATGCCCCTTTTTTTAAAGGGCAACAATTTATATGAAGGTCACCCAACTATTCAACTCTTTTTATCAAGTCCACCCAATTCTGTATCTTGTTTCATTCATACCAAATTCGCCAAAAAACATGATGATTACGAATATAATATTCTCAATCAGCATTATTTTGATATGATTTGGTACAAGCGTGGATATATAATAGACTCAGATGAAAAAAAACTGAATAGTTGGGTGGCCTCCTTAAGCATTATCTCATTGACAGTTTATCCATAGTATGTGCTTGCTTACAAAGTGCGGCTTTTTTTTTCATTTCTATAAAAACAATAGTTATTGTGCAACAAAATTGCTGACTTGTTATTGTTATTACAGATGGATAAGAAGGTGGCTGAAAGAACATTACGAGAACACAAAGGAGATGCAGTTGCTGCAATTAGGCATTTGATTCAAGTGGGAAATCTCTGAATTACAAAGTTTAAGATGGTTTAGGATCGGGTCTAATCCCATAAATTGAACTGAAACCAAGTTGAAAAGATCTGTCAAAGATCCAATCGGTTTATTTTGTGTTGTGCCACACTTTCATGCAACAGAATCCTATTTTTACTGTTACAGTGTAAGGTAATACTTGAATATCTTATTGCAGTAATATATGTGTTGAAGACTTGAAGGTTGGTGCAACAATCAAAGATTTCAGCACGCCTTTCATGTTCGTTCCACTATCAGTGGATCCTGCAAGGAAATTGCAAGCCTTAACCAACCCAAAAAAAAATAACACGACTCGCCTCTCATTAAGCCTTGTACTGAATCCTATTTACCGTTTAAAAAACTAGTAATATATTTATTTCAGTAACATTAAATTGGGGGCATAAATCATACCAGAACCAACTTAAGATTGGTTGGCATGCCGAAAAAGGAACATGAATCCATTGCTCATGAAATAATTGAAGGGAAACTTGAAACAAACAAACACGTTTAACGTTAATATCAATTTGGTACAAAATGCATTAAAGCAAAAAAAAAAAAAAAAAAAATGTAAACTACATCGAATAAGTGCATAGTGTTCTTCTAATATGTAACAGTATAAGTCTTCGCTGTCTTAAAGTAGACTACTATGTCTATTAAGCGCTAACTCGACACCTAAATTTTAGGCGCCGAGGCGATGGAGGCTCTGTGGAGAAACAAACCACAAGCTTGTGAGTAGGCGTAAGACTAGATTATTGAGCTCTGAAGTAAACGGTTTAATTTGGATGTAAAGGTGAGAATTATTACCAGTAATAATCAACAACACGAATTACAGTAACATTCTTTTTGTGTCTCCAATGATATGTCCATTGGTAGACTGCACCAATTATAGAATCCTAATCAAAGACATTACCCAATTCTGTATCTTGTTTCATTCATACCAAATTCACCTGGCTTATCTAACCTACACCAACAAATATTATCTTTTACATATGGAATGAAAGAACAGCCTTGTACTGTTTGAGATTTCATATAATTTCATCATCAAAACTTAATGCAGAAAAGGAAAACTATTACAAGCCAATAAAGTCATTCATTGTTGTTTAAATCGATCCACTACATATTTACAGTGCTGACATACTAACTTTTTCAACTCGAAGCAGCCCACAGAAATATACTGTCAAAGTTCAAGTAGTCACAAAATGATAATTAAGGACATCATTCTTCTAATCTTCTTAGTTGCCTTGAAGCGGAGTACTTGTGTGTCCCTGCTTTCTTCTTCATGTAACTTTTGGACACTGAGGCTGAGTAGGTTCACTTTGAGAAGAGAAGCCAACCTCAATTGCAGTGAGATTGTGTAATGCTTTATTTATGAGCTTATGCATTACACGTAGAGAATATTTGGTTTTAGTTTTCATGCTTGATTATGTTACCAACCATGACAACAAGTGAATGCATACAACATTGGTATGATTTTTTTGGCAGCAAGTCAACAAGGAATTGAACCCGTAAATGATGAAACATTTTTGAAACCAAAGGAGGTAAACAGCAAGATCATGCGGTAGTTTCATTTTTGCGATTTCTCTTCGTGTGTAGTTGCGGCGTGGAGGCCTCAAGTCGAACTGCAGGCCTTTTCTGCAAGACTTTTAGATCATCTAATATTTCTTGAAATGTTGGCCTATACTCTGGTTCACTGAGCATGTAAAATAAAACACAAAAAGACTGAACTCAGGTTCATTGGTCATGAGTCGTGACACGGATGAATGAAGCTAAACTTGTGCAAATTTGCAAATGCCTATAATTTAGAAAACAAATTCTAATAAGGGTCATAAGAATAATGAACCTGCACAAACATCTTTCAATAAGAGAAGCCCACCGCGGATCCACATCTTTTGGAATATCTAGCCGTTGGTTCATAAAAGCTACAGCTTTGATAACCTAAAAGTATCCCATATGCTTTGTTATTCATACACAATATTGTGACATGCATGTCCGGTTTGTCTTAATCCTTCAACATATTCATTTTTTCGAGTTTGATTCATATAATGTTGGGAGAAACACTATATTACAAAAGGGAGAATGTCGAAATCTTAAACTTGAAGAAAACCTGCATTGAGCTGAGACCATCCCAAGGGATCTTCTCGGTAGTAATTTCCCATAACAGCACACCATAGCTATACACATCCGACCTATACACATATCCAAGACACATTTACAAAAGGTATACACTATAAAATTGAACGCTGAATTCTATCAAATATTCAGGCAATGCCAGTAGGAAAAGAGTTACTTTTCATCTGCTTGCTCATTAAGTATAACTTCCGGAGCTGTCCACTCAGGCTATCAGAAACGAAAAGCAAAACATATGTATACTTAAGGTCACAATGTATGTATACAGTAGAGCAAAGGTATTTATCCGTAAGGCCTTTCAAATCGTACCGTTCCTGTCCCTTCCTTTATTGTCACATAACTTTCATGTTTGATACGACAGAGACCAAAGTCACCAATCTATTCAATTGAAAGTGACACGAGGTCATTTTATTAGTAAAGAGAAAGAATGAAAGTTTATAGCATTAGATATTAAAAAGATGAACATGGATATGAGTTAATCAATGCGAATGATGTATACCTTCACCTTCCAATTCTGATCCACACGAAGATTTGAAGACTTCAAATCACAGTGGATAATGGGTGGGAGGCAACGATGAAGATAATTCATGCCGCGTGCCTGTATCAGAACAAGGAATAACCAGACAAATTCCATTATATAAAGTTTTTCTATATCTCATAATGGTACTTACTATGTCCACGGCAATTTGAACACGATGTTTCCAATCCAGTCTCACTGTACTTCGGTGTAGTAAATGGAACAAACTTCCGCTTCAAGCACATTAAAACAGCTCCATGAAAGTCATAATTATTTATTCATAAGAGTAAAAGCATGTGAATGGGACGTGGTAATCTATATTGAATTCCAACAACTAATCTTCTATTATAGCTTAAATACTATCTTTTCCATACCCTACACACAAACATACAAGTCTATCTGTGTATGAATTTCTGGAAGGGACCAAATGACTAACCAGCGAAGGAACTCTGTAACAATGCATAGGCGCTCAGGTGAAGTTACTGTACCCATGAAGAGCAAAACGTTTGGATGGCGAAGCCTTTTCATAAGAGATACCTAAAAAACAGAGTACAATAAAATTCATAAAGCTATGTAAATGCCATTCTAAACGATTATTATTAGTACATGAAAACTAATGATATCAAATATTGTTAGCCTGTAATACAAAGATGCATGAAGCATCCTCATCATTCAAGCATGCTAACATCGTTAAAGTGACGATTACCTCCAGCCTAAAGGCAAGAATCAAATCATGCGAGTATTCTTGTTTGGAAAGTAACTTAAGAGCAACATCCTGCCATAACATAGACGTACAACTCATTTGATATATGGTATACAATTACAATCTGATCATGATATATTATGATGGGAGACACAGAAACATACTGATCCATTCCACATGGCATGATATACGGTCCCATATGAACCTGTCAAAATTTATGTAAAGCGAAAAATATTAGAAACATGCACATAGATAAACCAAGAAAATCTGAAAATGTTTAAAAAGAACTCATGTTACATATATTATACCCTTCCCAATCCGTTCGCTAATTATAAAGTCTTCCCACTTTATTTCATTCACTTTATCAATGGAAGAAGAACATGGTACTAAGGTATTGTATAGTTGACTTTCTATTTTTTCAGTGATGGAAGAACTCCTTTGTACAGCATTTTCTTGCTTTAAATCACAATATATCCGATGCCTACAAAAACGACGGGTTCTTGAATAAAAACGACTTCCTCTTTCATATCCTTTCTGTAGCCATGAAATTCCATTTTTAACCGTCCATTCTGCTTTTGAAGCTAAGGGTCTGTCTTCACTCATGCTGTCATAATTAGTCATAGACTTTTGTAGAGGATGAAAAATAGGTTTTGGTGATGCAATCCTCCTAGGGGCACCAACACACGGCACTGTCCTTATTTCTTGACATCCGCGTAAAGCAGCAGATATAGTTATAGTCCCAACTATTTTTCCATTTTCATCACAAAGTTGGTTACAGGAACCGAACACAACAAACCGTTCCCTTTTTTTATTCAAAACCGGAAACTCCGCTGGCCCTGCCCAAATTTCCCCCTTTAGTATCTGTTGTTGGTAATCGTAAGCTATCTGTGCATCCCAAGGTTCTACTACAAGCTCGATAAAATCTTTTCCTACTGTTTCAGCAGCAGTATAACCATAAAAGTTTTGCCAAGCTTGGTTCCTGCATAACTTCAATGAACTAAACACTCAAATTAACATGTTTTTTTTTTCTTTTTAATTAAAAAAAATCGTCAAAGCATGTTAAGAACTAATTAGTAATAAATACATAGATATATCAGCTAAGTCACTTGCCTGTAAAGTATGCATCCCTGGGCATTACTTATATGGATTGACTGATTTATTGACTCCAATATATTGTAATAATGAGCCTCTGTTAGCCTGTAAGCCGAATGCTGAGTCACCCCGCCACCATGCATATTAAAATTTGATAAGGCAGCACCCTTACTAAATGCACTCTGCGAGTTTTTCGGGTGAGAAGATATCATGAGCTTTAGCATGTCTTGTTTGAGGTGAGCATGTGCCTCATCTAGCTCCGCTATCCTCCTCTTTAGTTCTTCAAGTCGCTGTGTTCCTATCTTTTCTATGTTTTCCATTTCACAAATCACACAATTAACAAGCACTGTTAATCCAAACATTTAAACCCAAAAGTTGTCGATATAGAGGATTACTCAATTGAATAGACGGGTGATTGCACCAACATGTACAAGTAAATGACAAACTTTCTGATTACCTGATCAAAAAGTTTGTCTTTGAAAGTGCTACATGTACAAGTAGATAGAGTGATGATCTGATCAATCACTGTCTTTTTCCGCCTTGAAATTTTAAATTACAAGAAACCAACAAAAGAACCACAAAAAACAGATACACAAGTTGTGCCTTGGATTCATTAATCACCTGAAAAGATATTTGTAAACTATAAATTCTAAGATACTCCCAATTCTCATCGTCCCACACTCCCACATAAAAGGCTAGAAGACACCAATTCAACTAGTGCAATATATACAAGTATTGTGCCCATATGCTTGCCATAGTAGTAGATATGCTTTTAAAAAGTAATAATTCTTCAAGTAAAAGAAAGATATCAGCATATTGTTAATAAAACACCAAACATTAGAATATTTATATATCAAGCCCATTCGTATATCACATGGAGTCCTATATCTACATATATTCAAAATGAAATATACCTTCTTATCTCTATTCATAAATAAATCATAACAAAGTAAAAAATGAAATCAAATTATCGGCTACTTGTAAACATATTATTGTGAAAAGTTAATTGGTAATTAAGTACGTGTTGTGCATGTAGTAAGATTGTCAGAACATAACTTGCTATCCAAGCCAATACAAAACAAAATTTATAGGTTTCCTGTCATCGATCCGGATGTCTGCAGCCATTTGGCCGGACATATCAGACAAGAACTACCGAACACATTCGACCTACCATCCCTACCCGAGTTCCAGAATAGTCAATGAACCCTTCTTCTGTTTTTTGTGTCAGCATATACATGTTTTTCTTAATATTTAATTTTTATTTGATCTTGTCCCAGAAAAGACAGTTTTTTCTCTTTGAACGGCATATTTCATAATAGAAACTAGGAAGAAGCTAGAAGATACAAGCACCAAAAAAATCGTAAAAGAAATGCCTACAAAACAACCAAATAAAAGAACACACCCGATTACAACCATAAAACCAACACCTAAACTATTTATAACCTAAAATAACATACAACACAACAAAACAATCTTTGAAAAAAAGCACCAGTAAGCCACAATGCCACAAACATATACGTCACGGCGCCATGGAGTAATTTGAGCGCTTCGAAAGACCTTTGTTTCGCATGAACATTCTTAAATTTAATCATTGATCAATTTTCTACCTTTCTTTATTTTAACTAGGGATAATTACTTGAAAATGTATCATACTTGTCACTTTTTGTTATTGTGTGTATTAAACTTTTTTTTCTTCTTATTGTATGTACTGAACTTTCAAATTTCGACTTTTGTGTGTATTTTGTCACTATTTTGGCCATGTAAAATGACCATTTTACCCTTCGAATTTTGAAAAAAGTAAGGGTAAAATGGTCAAAAATACACACAAAGGTCGAAATTTGAAAGTTCGCTACACACAATAAGAAAAAAAAAAGTTCAGTACACACGATAATAAAAAGTGACAAGTATAATGCATTTTCAAGTAATTAACCCTTTTAACTACCTTGAAAAAGTTTATAGTACAAAGCTTTCACAAATCTCAGCGTATCAAGTTACTACAGCAAGCACTTAATTCTTAAGATAAATAATCTAATTGATTAATTAAACTTTTATACACACTATTTGTGAAGCAAAGGCCAGGAGCAAGTGAGCTCCAAAAGTATTTCTGATCATGCATCAATTCCATATTTGCAATTCCTTTTTGCTGTTGACTCGTATAGTAATGGTGGCCTGCCGACCCCAACCTGAATTGCACACTTTTTCTGTAACTCTTCAAGCTCATCTACAATTTCTCCGAATGTTGGCCTTGACATGGGTTCACTGAGAGCATGAAAAAAATGAGGTTCTAAAGTGTATGACGCGGGAAATAATTGGCAATACGTACTAATGGGGCCATGAACTGAACCTGCATAAACATCTTTCAATAAGAGAAGCCCATTGTGGATCAACATCTTTTGGAATATCTAGCCGTTGGTTCATGTACCCAACAGCTTTCATAATCTGCAAGAATCCTGTTTCTCTTCATCATCATACGAATAAAATTGAGAATGTTGTAATCTTGAATGGAAAATAACCTGCAACTTTTTGAGACCATCCCAAGGGATCTTCTCAGTGGTAATTTCCCACAATACGACACCATAGCTATATACATCTGACCTACAGATATCCAGAGAAACATTTACGAAAAATTTATAAAAATAAATATTACCCTCTATCAATTATTTAGCACACTAGAATTACTTTTCGTTCGCTTTCTCATCACGAAGAACTTCAGGAGCCATCCACTCAGGCTAACAAAAATGACCAAAGCCATATTTATATAATGGATCAGGAGTATGAACAAATCAAGAATAGTATTTGCAGTAGTACCGTTTCTATCTCTTCCTTTGTTGTCACATAAGCTTCATGCTTAATACGACAGAGACCAAAGTCACCAATCTATTCAATTGGAAATGACACAGAATCATTAAACTTTAAAGTTCATTGACCAATAGAGACCGATTTGACATGATCACTCTCATAAAAAAGTAGTAATTAAACTAACTAGAAATGCAAACTAAATTAGAACTACCAACCAGTTTTCTCTTCATCTCATTCATCAAACAAAGTTACACTTAAATATGCTAGCCTAATCTTCTGGTGCAAGACAAACAATGTGGGACAGTAACTGTAAATATGAGACTAATGTTTGAAGTGGTGGACCACTTGTTATTCCTAAAAAGGTGCATGAAAAACTACTCTTTCAACGTGTGTATGAAAAGTGAATGATGAGTTAGTTTTATCCATTGACATGGTCTTCCTCAATCCTGGAAGCGGTCTCACTACTTTTGGGTTTATCATGGGGTAGAGGTAGGATTTGGATACATTCTACCTCCCCCATACCCCGCCCCGGCGGGATTGGGTATGTTGTTGTTGTTGTACATGTTCTTCCTCAATGATATATAATTAACGTGTATGTCACTGAAATGGGTCAGGTCAGTAGGATACCCGTATCATTGATAGTGTTAGGCAAGACATAAACGTATGTGGAAGTACCTTGACTGTCCAGTTTTTATCCACAAGAAGATTTAAGGACTTCAAATCACAGTGGATGATGGGTGGAAAGCATTTATGAAGATAATTCATGCCTCGTGCCTGTACAGGAACAAAGATTAATAACAACAGTAACAGATAATAGCTTCAAAAGAAATTTGCTACAAGTTTAAGGAAAGGGTACTTACTATATCCAATGCCATATGAACACGGCGTACCCAATGTAATCTGGCTGTACTTCGGTGAAGTATATTGAACAAACTTCCACTGCCATATAAATTCTCAATGGTTAATCATATATTTTGGGTGTGTTTGTTAGACAGCTCTACTAAACACAACATGTAAGCTAGGCTCATTTTTTGGATCTATATGGAAAATGCCTGACCATGTCCTCACCAGTTTCCACTCATGGCCAGTCATGGAGCCTTTGATACTAATTATAACACATTCACATATCATATGTTTGTGTGTGTGTGTGTTTCAGGAAGGGGATCGAATGACTAACCGGCAAAGGAACTCTGTAACAATGCATATGTAGTCAAATGAATTTACTGTACCCATGAAGTGCAAAATATTTGGATGGTGAAGTACTCTCATGAGATATGCCTTCAAAACATAAACAAAAAAGAATCAAATGTCATTTTGAGACCTTCAAAACATAAAGTAAAAAAGGAACTCTGTCACATTACGAACTGTCACCAAATGCAATCATCATCGCTTGCCATCATATATTTGTATGTATCTTTACGCCCACAAACTCTGGTCTCGGGCATTAATATGTTTTAGTAGTTTATCTCATTTTTGTAAAAGAAATTAGAGATACAAGGGTTTAGGTGATAAATTATTACTGATATATGATGGCAAAAGGCATCAAGCTAAGATTCTTAAATAGATGAAATGAAGCCAAATTTACCTCCTGTTCAAAGGAATGTATCATGTCATGCGAGTGCTCTTGTTTGGGTAATAACTTGAGAGCAACATCCTGCATAACATATACACACAACACGTTGACTACACCATATAACTAAAAGAGGTGGGAAGCACGGAAACGTACTGAACCATTCCAAACTGCATGATATACGGTCCCATATGAACCTGCCAAAATGCAAATAGATATTTATGTAAAGCTGAAAACACCAAAAGCGTGAGATAAATATAACTTCTTTATTATACCTCTCCCAATCCTTTCTCTAAATATTAAGTCCTCCCACTTGATTTCATATAAATTATGGGCGTTTACCCTTGGTTGGCTTTCTCCATTGTCAGGAATACTGAAACTCATTTCTACATCATACTCGTTTTCCTGATCACCGTGGAACCAATGCCAACAAAAACGACAACTTCTTGAATCCAAACTTCTTCCTTCAGCTTTCCGAGAAAAAATATTGTGGGGACTGTTTTCATTTTTGTAGTCATCTTTCATCATGGCTTCTGACCTACTGAAGATGAAAAATTCTCAAAAGCTGCATCATCTGTATGATGCATACACTTCTCTCCTTTCTTCATCTTGGACTTAACCTTGGTAGCCTGTTTTAGTATTTTTCAACAATCAAATACAGTATAACTTTCTATATTTTGCAATAATCACTTGAACTTTTATTATACTTGGCAAGAGAAAATATTAACCAGATCTGAAATCTTTGAGACTGTTGCTGATTGCAAAGGTTGTTGAAGATGAATATCTGGTCGAATAACAGCAGTTGCACTTATAATCCCAACAATTGTTCCATTTTCATCACTAAGTGGGCTACAGGAACCAAAAGCAAGAAACCTTTCCCCTTTCTTATTCCTAATAGGAAAGTCTCCTATCCATGTCTCCCCTGCTAATAAGTTTTTCAGGAAATCGTTTGCTATCTGAGCATCCTTAGGATCTATAAGAAGCTCAAATAGCGATTTTCCTAAACTTTCAGCACTGCTAAAACCATAGAAGTCCTCCCAAGCGCGGTTCCTGCATTATTCCGATAAAAGAAAAGGTATTTAACATCAGAAGAATCACTGCCAGCTCTATAGGGTTATTTTCATAAAGTACCATCTATAAGATGGTTTTGATTTATGTTTGGGTCATTTTATAACCCGTAATAACATCTTAATATACTTGTATACATATATTTATCATTTTAATATTGAAATTCTCATTTTGGATAGCCAGTTTAGAGGGTTATTTGGTTACAGTTACTACATCGAGACAAATTAAGAAGTAGGTTTTGTATTTTATGCAAATTACACAAGATGGTAAGGAAACAAACAGGTAGTGGATTTGAATGACCTGTAGATTATGCAACCCTTGGCATTGATTATGTGTATTTGCTGATTGATTGTCTCCAATATATTGAAATACTGAGCTTCTGTTAACTTAAAAGCTGACATCTGAGCCACCCGGTGACCAACCCTGAAGGTTCCACTGTGCATGCCAAAGCCATTACTATGATTAAAAGACGACGCAGCTTTCGGACGGGACTTTTGTGGAACACGAGATGTCATGAGTTTCAACATATTTTGTTTGAGGTCAGCATGGACATGTTCTAGCTCCTGAATCCTCCTTAACAGCAGCTCCTCAACTTCTAGTGTTCCTTTTTTGTGAATCTTGTTCTCCATTTACGCAATCACACATGAAAACATGCACCAGTGAATTAAGTATTGAAAAATTTGTTAAATAAGCAAAATTTTTAATTTTAAAGATTTCTAGATGAATCTAGCAGCAATGATTGCACCATTTTGTACACAAAATGACAAATCGGCCTTCTGATGACCATCTGATTAATCAACTTGTCTTTAAGGCCATACAATGAACAAATATAAAGAAACCAACATGACACTAATAGAAACAACATGCAAGTTGATGCCTCAAATTCATCAAACACCTGAAAAAGATCATTCATTTAAACCTTAGCCGTCGCCGTTTATCCGTTCTCTAAAAAAATTAATTTTCGGATTAAACCATAGCCGGTCACTGTTTCACCGTAAGGAGATAACTGACGCCGCCAGCGCCATTTGCTTCGTAATTCAATTCCGAAAAAAAAGAATACCGGAATCGCTTCCATAGACCTAAAGACGCACCGTCACGCGCCGTTACCATTCTTCCGGTTCAGAACAACATTTGCTCACTGTTTTGCTTATAACTATCAAACAGCTAAGAGTTACATGGCGTCGTCAGCGGCCGTGAAATCGTAATTAAATTCCAAAGAAAATGCTACTGGAATCGCCACCTCCACCGGTCGGACACGCCTTCACTCGCCGTTATATGTCAAGACAGTCGTAAAAAAATCAATTTTTTCACAAATTACGTTTATCCGCTGCGACTAGTTACTATCAAAGTCTTGATTCTTTATCAAGATATCTAACTTTATTTTTGTTTTTAGAGTAATTATAATCTACACTCCAATTTAAGCTTTTGGGATTTCGTCGCTCGAATTTCGGGGTGAGTATTTTGCCGCTCGAATTTCGCGATTTCGCATGTCTATGGGTTCCGATCCATTAGGGTTTTTAATGCATTGTAACCTACAAATATTTAATCAATAAACATGATATCCCACGGGGATTATTCAATATTGAACAAAACTCACACTGCAAACTTACTTATACACGACAAATGTAGTTTATAAAGATCAGCAAGTGAAAAAAAGAAAAAAAAAACAAGACTACAACTTCAAAGGCGACCCATTAATGTTATTGGGGCCTCTACCTCTAAAACTCTTTAAAAAGTGTTCTTATGATTTGTTTTCTCTTTGTAAGACTGTTAAGTTCTTCAGCAAATCTTTCAGCTTACTCAGGATTTCTTGGAATGTTGGATGAGATTGTGGTTCGCTGGAAGCATGAAAAAACATCAATAACAGCGTTACATTACTTCACGGGATCAACATTTAAGGTAAGAATGAATATATATCTTCAAAAGCGGGATCTGTACATCTAGTTTATGCAATTTACTCGAGATATACACATAAAAATGATTTTATTTAATCATAAGTGGCTACAAAAGTTAAACAAGGGTTAAACCTGGACCAACAACTTCCGATAAGAGAAGCCCATTGGGGATTGACGTCATTCGGAATCTCTAGCCGTTGATTCATGAATCCTACAGCTCCAATAACCTGCAAGTATGGTGACTGATTAACTATTACATACAAAGGTGCAAAATCACAAATGTGAAGCTCACTGACTTTTGAGCTCAAACAACCAAAATACGGGCTTCAAACTAAATATAAAAATATTGAATCTTCAACAATTTTCTTCATTATGACATTAAAATTTAAAAGAGATCCTGCATTTTGATGCATTTTTGACCTTCATAATCACTTGTGCTTTTAAATTTTGTTAGGTTTGACCTTTAAAGTCAACATTTTAATTTGTTTTAAACAGTAATAGCATAATGAAGTTGAAAGAAAGGTGTACCTGAACTGGGTCAAGATTGTCCCAAGGGATCTTTTTTGTGACGATTTCCCATAATACGACACCATAACTGTATACGTCAGACCTACAAATCTCCGACAAGATTTAACTTAAAACCCCAACTAGAACCAACCCGACCCATGTTAAAATCATGATATGACAGCATGAAAAGTACAGGCTTACTTTTCATCGGCTTGCTTATTACGAAGAACTTCTGGAGCCATCCATTGGGGCTAACAAAAATCCAAAAGTTCATAAAAATCGATCATTACATGTACTATATTAAATGAAAACATACTTTTGGAACATCTGGTTGGTCAGGAACAATAGAGTAAAGTCTTTAACAAATACCAATAACTACAAAATCCGAAACGAATAAGCTACATTGATTTGTTAAAAAATGAAGAAATTCGAAAGTAGGGGTCCTTAATGGAAAAAGAAGATTGCAGTACCGTTCCTTTCCCAGTCTTCGTGTTTAAGTATGTTTCCCGTTTGATTCGGGAGAGACCAAAATCACCAACCTTTTCAATTGTAAACAATTCAATATCACATTTGGTATTACTTTTATAAAAGAATGGAAAAACTAAAATCTGAAATTAACAGAACAAATACCTTCACAGTCCAGTTTTTGTCAACAAGAAGGTTCGAAGACTTGAGATCACGGTGAATAATAGGTGGTTGGTGATGATGAAGATAATTCATACCATGTGCCTGCAGATACAAGTTAAGCTACAATTATTACCTTCAAATTGTATCTAAAGAAGGTTGATCTTATAAATTGCATCTTAACAAGTGCCTTTATGGCACGCATAGCAAACGCATTAAATTATACCAAATTTGACTAAACATAAATACACTTAAACAACTAACCAGATTTGATAACTTAGAGGTGATTGTAGTTTGTAGAGATGGTAGGGGATCATTTTCAAAAGTATCCGAAGAAGACCTCGTGGACCCATCAAGGCTTGGCCTTAATTCTCGAAATTGGCGGGCATCCGTACAAATACCTAAAACTCCAATGATTGTTCCATTTTCATCACAATATGGCACTAGAGTAGTAACAACGTTAAACATTTCCCGTTTTTTATTTCTAGCAGGAAACTCCCCGGACCAGCTCTCTCCTTTTGCAGCCCGGCGTATAAGATGACTAGCTATTTCCAAATATGTAGGTCCATAAGTCAGATCAGGAGGAGTTAACCCTATGGCTTCTGCTTTTGTGTAACCAAAAATATGTTGTGACATTCGATTCCTGCATGCACAACCCCAATCAATCAAACAAGTTTCTGAAATGCTATTTAAGTTCTAATATGTTATCACACATCCTAGTAAACTATAACCATGATCAACCATTGAACTGGGTCAACCCAAAAGGGACATTATCCAAATCACAACCTGAGATGTTGGACTTGTGAACCAGGCCCATCTTTATCAAACAAACTGTACCTCCCTGGTTCTAGCTTTTTGCTAGATGTTAATTCCAAATATTGCCATTCAAGAAATGATCTACCTCACAACTGGGCGACACCGTAGCTATGATACTGGATGTCAAAACTTATTTATAGCCCGGATCTCATATAAAACATATAGAAAGCCACACGAGGATAAATTCTCATATAAACATATGTGTTCAGGGGCGGATCCAAAATATTAAGTTATCAGATGCACAAATTTTTTAACATATTTGACTAATTAAATAAAACAAGTACGTAGTAATTATGTAACACATAATTTTGGGACCAAGTTCATTTTGAAGAAATCTAGATTTTTAGCAAATATATACACTACGCGACAAAATTCCATCGGGTGCCCGTGCATCCCCGGGAACCCCCTAGCTCCGCCCCTATATGTGTTAACTCTATTATTTATAATTTTTTACCCGAGCTTAGGTTTGCACCAAACATTTCATTTTGTTTTCAAAAATAAAAAATAAATAAATAAAAAATTCGCACACATAAGCCGCCTACTATCTCACATAATGCCTCACATATATCTTAGGGACTACTTAATTATAGCATCTTTAAAAATTCGCACACATAAGCCGCCTACTATCTGCACATTAGCTTTTTTGTAGTCTATCTTTTCTTCGTGTTATCTGTTTCGTAACCCATTCTCGTCAACCACCATGGGAGACGAGAATCCTATCCGTACTCTAGGAGATTACTCCAATCCAAGCCACGAGGGCTATAGGAATACCATCGAGCTCCCCGAAGGGAACAACGTGGTACCTATTCGATCCGACACCATCCGGTTGGTGCAAAACGGATGCTCATTCCACGGACTTCGATCCGAGGATCCAAACCAACACCTCAAGGATTTCCTTAAACTTGTGGACTCACTTGACCTTGATGGTAAAAATAGGGAAAGAACGCGCCTGTGTTTATTTTAATTTTCCCTACGCAATCAAGCTAGCAATTGGCTTGAACGCCTTCCAACATGATCTATCTCCACATGGGAGGATCTTACTACCCGATTCCTTACTCAATTCTTTCCACCGGGAAGGACCGCAAAACTCCGCAATGATATCCTGATGTTCTAACAACATCATGGAGAATCTCTATCCGAAGCATGGACTCGTTTCAAGGACTTACTCCAAAAAGTCCCTCATCATGGCATTGATCGTTGGCTTCAAATCCAATTTTTTTATGATCATGTCTCCTTTCATCTTAAGTGCGAGATTGACCGCGCCACCGGTGGCAAACTCCGCAATAAGAATACTGGTGAATCTTGGGAAATTATTGAGAACCTCACCCTCTACGACCATGAAGGTTGGGATGAAGCAAAAGAATTCGTCAAACCGGTCAAAGCCATTGCTACACCTCAAGGCATCCCGAAAACACCTGACTGGAGACTTCTCGAGCTCGAAGACCAGATCAGCTTCTTACTAAAAGGGTCACAACCGACGCTCGCACCAAGCTCAACACATACCCCCAAGCTTATGTCATTGCAGTCCATCCGAACTCCCGACGGCGAAATCAAAATGAACCACCAATACTAAGCAATTTTGCTTTTCGTGAACGTACAGGTCCGAGCCCTCAACCACAAGCATTAGATACCACTTTTGAAGCTCGAGTACGGGATTACATGGCAGCGCACACTGAAAGGATGGAAAGATTTGAGAACACCATTTTCAAGCAACGCGAGGAGATCAATGGTAAGATGACTGAAATGTTTGGGCTTCTCAAGGAACTCACGACTAGCAGAACCCCTGAGAAAGTATTAATAAGAGAAGAAGCTAAATTCCTCGTCACCAAGAACGTGAACTCTATCTCTCTGACTAAAGGAGAAGAAGGAGGGAGTAATAAGACGAAGGTGACACCCGAAAACGCTGAGAAGCTCACCGAAACAGAAACAAAAACGCCAGTAATGGAGGTCGAGAAAATAAATGAAGTTGAAAACAGGGCCGGAAACAAATCAATCAAAACATCTAAGAGCAAAGAAGCAGAAGAAGCACCCGGTTCACAGCCTGTCGCATATTACCTAAAGCATAAGATTAATGAAAAGCTGATAAAGGGGTTAGTCAACAGCAACAGATTCAATAACTCTCGGTCAAGAACCTAAACTGGAAAGAAAAAGGGGAAGGAGTATAAAGTATTACCAGGGGGACCTGCGTATGATGCGATTCTCAAGAAAAAGATAACAAAGAAGGATGACATCGGAGGGAATTTCAAAATACCTTGCTGCATAGGGAACCTTAAGCACATGAATGCCCTCGTCGATTAAGGGTCTGACGTGAACCTCATGCCCTACTCCACCTACATGAAACTCACCGACGAAAGGCCTGCTGAGACTTACATCAGACTCTCACTAGCTAGCCACTCGTATATTTACCCCTTAGGAATCGCAGAGGATGTGTTAGTAGAGATTGCTAAACACGTATACCTCATAGATTTTGTGATCTTGGATATCAGGGAAAACGAAAATAGGCCTTTCATCTTAGGAACACCATTCTTAACAACAGCCAAGACCTCAATTAAGTTCGATACTGGCACAATAACTCTAAGGTCAAAAAAGAATAAGGTAAGTTTCCATAGGATACCCGATTCCTCCAATATGACTGACATAGGAGTAAAAAACAACATAGAACCCATAGCCCCCACTATGACTGTTAATAGGCTAGTCCTGGAATGGGAAGAAAAGATAAAGCTCCACTTGGAAAGGGAGATGCAGTTCAACTAATGGAGGAGCAAAAATTTCAAAGGCATGCATCCCGCTCTTATTGCAACCAAGGAAGGAGTGGATGACGAAGGAGAAGTCACGTAAGGACGAGTGACTTCAAGTCTAGCTACAAGACTCATTAATAAAGAAAAGCGCTTCTTAGGAGGCAACCCAATTTACCTTTCCCGTATATTAGGAGTGTCATGTGTGTTTTAATTCTTTATGGTTTGTTTTATTATGTTTGAACTATCTTGTAATCATGCTTTGTATTGTTTTTAACCTCGCCTTAATTTCAATCAAAGGTATTTTGCAAACAATAAGTGTAGGAGAATTCATCCGGCTTTTGAGCCAAAGTCAAACATGTTAATTCGTGTCAGTTTCGAGTTATATGATTGAATTGTTAAATCTCAGGCTTTGTACAACCATTTATACATGAATTAACTTATGGAATCAAGTGCAGGAAATTTTTCATCAAAAACAAAAATGTCGTTTTTACAGAATGTGGAGATGGCGTCACGATTAACACGCGACGCCGTCACCACGACAATTATGACGGGGTCACCACAACCCTGACGACGTCAAATGACCAGGTTCAGAAAACTCAAAGTTTTTAATCATTTTTGAAAATAAAACTTGCACAACATTTAATATATGTATTCTTCTGTTATAAACCTGCAAACCCTAATGAGTTTAACAATTCTTTCATCCTATCTATCGAGTCGAACCTTAAATTCACATTGTATATTGGTAAAACGCACATTTTATGCTTGGTATAGTTGTCT
This sequence comes from Tanacetum coccineum, assembly GCA_026074375.1. Lineage (NCBI taxonomy): Eukaryota > Viridiplantae > Streptophyta > Magnoliopsida > Asterales > Asteraceae > Tanacetum > Tanacetum coccineum. Next base: position 27,310 of record BQNB010013706.1, read on the forward strand.
TTGTCTTTGATTACAGGTTATATTTGATGAGGAGAAGCTTGGAAGTTCTTAGGAAGTTTCATTGGATGATTCTCGGAGGACGATTTAACCAGTTATCGCATGTTTCTTCTCCATTATTGAGTAATCTAGGGGAGTACTAGTTTCTTTTCCTTGTTTTCTTTTCCCTTTATCTGTTTTAACGGGTACTTAATGTTCAACTTAAGTGTAGGGAAAAAATAAGCCTTAGAAACTATTATTTCATTTGTCATTTGCCTTGTCTTTAAAAAGATGGGTAATGTAAACATAGCATAAAAGGGTGATTTTTACCAAAATTTAATTTTTTTACGACACATACCAACGAAAACCGAGTATTACTAGCGTCCCATGGATAGGAATTTATATGACTAGCACAAAAACCCTCAAAATTCCACCCCCACAATGTGAGGTTCGCCCTTAGATATTATACCTTTAGCTTGTTCGAGTTAAGGAGTGAGCAATCATGTGTGTCTATTCCGTCGTTACGGATGTATATGCGTGGTTTTGTCGCCTTTTCTGGAACATTAGTATCAGTTACTTTAGGATTATGAGAGTGTACCGGTAGCATATTAAATTCTAGAACTTGTTTTTGTGATGCATCCTGAGACCGCATAGTAAGTATTAGGATTTGCTTGATAAGAGGCATTAGGATTAACCCATGTTTTAAACCTGTAATTGTTATGATGGTCACACCGATCAAATAACTATCCCACACCCTTGCCATGCACTCATCATTAGTGCAGGATACCCCTAGTACAACCCTCTAAGCCTATCCTTTTTCACGGTTCTCGTAATTTTCTGGATTATTAATGAAGAGCATTGTCACCCTTAAACCAATCGTTACACCCAAAAAGCCTTAGCCTACCTTATATGCACTTGCTTTTAGTACATTATTGTGTTATAACCCAAGTTAATTATTGAGTACACTGTTGCTAAGTCCTTATCCTTGTAAATATAGTTTTGGGACGATTGGGATTCATGGTAGTATTTATTTCGCGGAAGAATGGGGAAGAAAAGTTAAGTCAATACCCCTATATATTTGTCAAATGATATCTATGTTATTTTGATCCACCTCAATTCGAGTCATTAGTTAGATTGTAAATATCGAGCATGTAAAAGCTCAAGTATAGGGGTGCGTGTTATAAACCCCCATGTTGTATTATGTTATTAAAAAAAATGAGAAAAGAAAAAGAAAGAGATTGATGTAGAGTTGTGTAGAGTTTGTATATCTTCGTCCGAGTCTTGGCTTAGCAACCAAACTAGCGTGTATTCGTAAAAATAAATAGCTAACCCTTTTACTCCAAATTCACCTAAAGCCACCCAAATGTATCATATCCGTTTCCGTTTCCATTATATGTTATCTTACACCTACACCGCACAACCCTTTAAAAGACCTCTTAGATAGTAATGAATAATACTTGCACCTAGCGGTGGAGGTTTGATCTTTTACCAAGCCTATGGTAATTTATATGCTATGACAGGTAATAAGTGTGATTTTCCGTTTCCCCCATAGGTTATAATTCATTATACACCCAAGTGAAAGAGAGAATCCCAAACACTTGTGAGGTGCTAGTATGTACTTTTTGTGATTTTAATTACGAGGTCTAGAAGGTTGTGTTTTAAAATATTTTTAAAGAGTAAGTAAAATGACCCCTCATATTGTTATTGTCTAGATAGAAAAGCCCATTTGCTTGAGGACAAGCAAATCCCAAGTGTAGGGGTATTTGATAAGGTGTCATTTTATACACTTTTTAGGGTCGTTTAACCCTCAAAATTGTGTGTTTATGCCCAAAATAGGTACTTAATTGTTCCTTTTCAGGTATTTCTCATTTGGAAGGCATTTGGATGAATTACACGTGACTTGGGCTCATTTAGAGAAGAAACGGACGAGATTACGAACCAACACCAATACTCTTGAAGATTTGTGCTCATAGAGCCTGGAGACGGCGTCACAAGCTATACACGACGCTGTCACAACTCATCAAGTGACGGCGTCACATCATTTCATGACGACGTCAGCCCGCACCGACTCAAACGCAGATCTAGAAGATTCTTATTACGATGGTGTCAATACTAAAACGCGATGCCGTCGCGTTATTTTTCCTATATATACAAACCTGAATTTAGGGTTTTGAGTGTGTAACTTTAGAATAAAAAGAAGGTACGAACCCTAGTTCGTTTAGCAGCTGTAGGAAATGATTTTAGGGCCTAAAAACCCTATTGTACTTCTTCCAATTCATGTTTTAATCAAGTAAGGTTTACTTAATCATTCAATATGTCTATGTGTTGTTTGATTTATTGTTCTTGCTTTATATTTAACATGCTTGGCTAAACCTCCTATTGTGTTTATTTATGATTGTATGAAACCTAGAATGTAGATCTTAGTGGTGTTGCTTCTTGTGATGGATGTGCACGTTAGGTCTTAGAAAACCAGCTTTTGTCTGCATCGCTGTTGATATGTCTAGGGAAACGTGATTGTGTAGAAAGGATACCATCAGGTAACAGTCTTCATACTACCTTTCCCCCTAATATGGTTGATCCACTCTTAATATATTTCACATGCACTTAGTGTACTCCTAGGGGCCATGTAATAGTCTTCATACTACCTTGCATGTGCGTTGCTCTAGCGGCATACTAAGTAGACGGCGGGTTTGTGTAATTCGTTCATGCTTTAGGAAATAGTTACACAGATCATCACAAGTGTGACAAGGCAACAACACTAGGAGAAGCAATCTAGGGAGTAATACATGATTAAATAAACACAATCTTTTATCTTATTGTTATCACCATTAGCGTAGAATATATTTAGTTTAAATAGCTAAAACCAAACCTCCCTCCAATTATATGATTTACTTGCTTTCTATAAAATACAAAAATACAAAAAGAATCTTCCCTCAACCCTTAGAATTCTGTTAGACCGTGATCAAGCCTTCCCAACCTATTCCTCGAGTGAACGATAAACAACCCCGAGTCTTGCCTATACTACACTACAACGATTAGGTGCACTGCCTAGGGAGTTGTAAAACTTCTCGTGTAGAAGTCCTACGACGACCGCACATCAAGTTTTTAGCACCGCCGCTTGGGGAATAGTTAGGTTTTGATCATAGTTTAGCTTAGTTCTACTCGCTTGAATCCTTTCAAGTGAGATTTTAATTCCGCATATTAGCTTTCTCGTAGTCTATCTTTTCTTTGTGCACTTTGTTTTGTAAATCACTCTTTCGTTCACCATCATGATGTATGAAAGACCACCAACCACACCCTTTCAAAACCCCCCATGAAACACAACCTTCCTATTCCAAATATATACCTTGTTGTTCCAACAACATCAAGATGAACCTATCTACGATGCGTGGACTCATTTTAAAAACTTAATCAAAAGATCCCCTCATTATGGCCTTGATTTATGGTCCCTTACTCAATTCTTTTATGATCATGTAAACGACTATACCCAAATGGACCTTGACTTTGCAGCAGACAGAAACCTTAGGCAATTAAGTGGTGCAGAAGAATGGGAAGCCATAGAAAATTTCGCCCAAGGTCAAAAAGAACTGGACAACCCACCAAACATTATTTCTGAACAAGAAGTAGCAAATTTGAAGGCTTAAGCAAAAAGATTGTTTAGAAATAAGGATGTTTGGGTTGAGATGCATAGAGGTATAGCATGGGATACGGTGGAAAATTCAGACCCACAAAGTACCCCACATCCCCTGTCATTTGTGGACATACACCTCCATCGCCGTGATATTGTCGGTAAGAAGTAGAAAAGACTTTAGGGACCCCGATAGAGGTAGAACCTTTGAACGAAACAAAACTAGAGGAAGTAGGCTTGAATTGTGATCACAACACTCCTCTTAGTTCTAGGGAGTCTAGTTTTAATAACGGAGCTCTACACAACCCTTACTAATTGGTCCACCCTTAGATGCAAGTCTAGGAACCGAAAGAGGCTTCAAACCACCCATCAAACCATAAAGTCCTGATAGTTTTAGGATGAAGGTATTAGATAATTTGACCATTCATACACCACCTTCATCTCTTGTGGCGTCTTTCCACCTTAGGGATTTGTATTGCTATTATCGCCCATGTGTAGATGACCCTAAGAAACATTATGGATTTAAACCGGGTTTATTAGGACAAAGTGGATCCCTAGGTGTTGATATTTCAAATTAGGAGATGATATAAGATGATTGGGAATTGGAACCTAAAGAAGTTTCTTTTCTTGGAAGGAGACTTAATTTTCCCGTCAGGCCAAAAGAAGTAGAGAAGGTTAGGATTAAAGAAGCACACCATTTGAAGCATATAATTCAACAACCAATTTTTCAGCTTGTGACCCTTCTCACAACAATGGTGTGTACCGTTACTATCACCCGCACTTGAACTCAAGTGTAGGGGAACCCTCCCCTTTATCTGTTAAATAAGGGTAGAGTCAGGCTCGTGACTCGAACAAAAACAAGCGCTTCTTGGGAGGCAACCCAATTTACTTTTCCCGCAATTAGGAGTGTCATGTGTGTTTTAATTCTTTATAGTTTGTTTTATTATGTTTGAACTATCTTGTAATCATGCTTTGTATTGTCTTTAACCTCGTCTTAATTTCAATCAAAGGTATTTTGCAACAATAAGTGTAGGGGAATTTATCCGGCTTTTGAGCCAAAATTCAAACATGTTAAATGAATTGTTTAGATTAATTCGCGTCAGTATCGAGTCATATGATTGAATTGTTAAATCTCAGGTTTTGTACAGCCATTTATACAGGAACTAACTTATAGAATCAAGTGCAGGAAATCTTTCATCAAAAACAAATAAATTTCGTTTTCACAGACGATGGAGACGGCGTCGCGATTAACACTCGACGCCGTCACCACGACACCTGTGACGGGGTCACACCAACCCCGACGGCGTCAAACGCCCAGGTCCAGAAAACTCAAAGTTTTTAATTATTTTTGAAAATAAAACTTGCGCAACATTTAATATATGTATTCTTCTGTATAAACCTGCAAAAAAACCTAATGAGTTTAACAATTCTTTCATCCTATCTATCAAGTCGAACCCTAAATTCACATTATACATTGGTAAATTGCACATTTTATGCTTGGTATAGTTGTCTTTGTCTTTGATTACAGGTTATATTTGATGAGGAGAAGCTTGGAAGTTCTTAGGAAGTTTCATTGGATGATTCTCGGAGGACGATTTAACCAGTTATCGCATGTTTCTTCTCCATTATTGAGTAAACCAGGGGAGTACTAGTTTCTTTCCTTGTTTTCTTTTCCCTTTATCTATTTTAACGGGTACTTCCAGAGAACATTGGGGACAATGTTCAAAATAAGTGTAGGGGGAAATAAGCCTTAGAAACTATTCTTTCATTTGTCATTTGCTTTGTCCTTAAAAAGATGGGTAATATATCGAAACATAGCATAAAAGGGTGATTTTTACCAAAATTTAATTTTTTTATGACACATACCAACGAAAACCGAGTATTACTAGCGTCCCATGGATAGGAATTTATATGACTAGCACAATAACCCCCAAAATTCCACCCTAAAAATGTGAGGTTCGCCTTTAGATCTTTAGGAATTCGGGTACCTATCGTCGGTAACCCAAGATGATTTTATCTTTACCCGGTTCGAGTTAAGGTTGAGCTGCAGGCGTGCATGTCTATTCCGTCGTTACGGCCATGTATGCATTGCCTTGTCGCCTTTTCTGGAATGTCTGGTGTTAGTAAAATCATATGAGTGTACCGGTAGTATATTAAATTCTAGAACTTGTTTTAGTGATGCATCCCGAGACCGCATAGTAAGTATTAGGATTTGCTTGATAAGAGGCATTAGGAACAACCCATGTTTTAAACCTGTAATTGTTATGATGGTCACCTCGATCATATAACTATCCCACACCCTTGCCATACACTCACCTTTAGTGCAGGATACCCTGGTACACCCCCGAGCCTATCCTTTTTTTACGGTTCTATTAATTTTCTAGTTATATCTGGATATTAATGAAGAACATTGAGGCTACTTAAACCAATCGATTACACCTAAAATCCTTAGCCTACCTTTTCATGTACTCAGTTTTAGTATACATTATTGGATTTAACCCAAGTTAATTATTGAGTACACGTTGTAAGTCCTTATCCTTGTAAATACAGTTTTGGGACGATTGGGATTCTCGGTAGTATTTTATTTAGTTTCACGGCAAGGATGAGGAAGAACAAGTAGTCCAATCCCCCATATGTTGTCAAATGATATCCATGTTACATATTTATTCACTCAAAGTGGGTATTAGTTCATTGTAATTATCGGCATGTAATAGCTCAAGTATAGGGGTACGTATTATAAACCCCATGTGATATATTATGTTATTTAAAAAATGAGAAAGAAAAAGAAAGAGATTGATGTAGAGTTGTGTAGAGTTTGTATATCTTCGTCCGAGTCTTGGCTTAGCAACCAAACCAAAGTGTATTCGTGTAAATAATTAGCTAACCCTTCCACTCCAAATTCACCCAAAGTCACCACCCAAATGTATCCCATCCGTTTTTGTTTCCATTATATGTTATCTTACACCTACACCCCACAACCCTTTAAAAGACCTCTTAGATAATAATGAATAATACTTGCACCTAGCGGTGGAGGTTTGATCCTTTACCAAGCCTATGGTAATTTATATGCTATGACAGGTAATGAGTGTTGATTTTCCGTTTCCACCCTATATGTTATAATTCGTATACACCGAGTGAAAGAGAGAATCCAAACACTTATGTGAGGTGCTAGTATATACTTTCCGTGCTTTTAATTACGAGGTCTAGACGGCTGTGTTGTAGAATATTGTTATTGTCTAGGTAGAAAAGCCTATTTGCTTGAGGACAAGCAAATCCCAAGTGTAGGGGTATTTGATGAGGTGTCATTTTATACACTTTTTCGGGGTCGTTTAACCCCCAAAATCATGTGTTTATGCCCAAAATAGGTACTTAATCGTTCCTTTTCAGGTATTTCTCATTTGGAAGACATTTGGATGAATTACACGTGACTTGGGCTCATTTGGAGAAGAAATGGACGAGATTACGAACCAACACCAAGACTCTTGAAGATTTGTGCTCACAGAGCCTGGAGACGGCGTCACAAGACATACACGACGCCGTCACAAGACATACACGATGCCGTCACAACTCATCAAGTGACGGCGTCACATATTTCAAGACGGCGTCAGCCCGCACCGACTCAAACACAGATCTAGAAGATTCATTTTATGATGGCGTCACGACTAAAACGCGACGCCGTCGCGTCGATTTTCTTATATATACAAACCCGAATTTAGGGTTTTGAGTGTGTAACTTTAGAATAAAAAGAGGGTACGAACCCTAGTTCATTTAGCAGCTGTAGGAGACGATTTTAGGGCTTAAAAACCCTATTGTACCTCTTCCAATTCATGTTTTAATCAAGTAAGGTTTACTTAATCATTCAATATGTCTATGTGTTATGTGATTTATTGCTCTTGCTTTATTCTTAACATGCTTGGCTAAACCTATTATTGTGTTTATTTATGATTGTATGAAACCTAGAATGTAGATCTTAGTGGTGTTGCTTCTTGTGATGGATGTGCACGTTAGGTCTTAGAAAACCAGCTTTTGTCTGCATCGCTGTTGATATGTCTAGGAAAACGTGATTGTATAGAAAGGATGACCATAGACGGAAAAAGTCTTCTACTACTTTGGCACCCCCTAATATGGTTGATCCACTTTTAATGTATTTCACATGCACTTAGTAAACTCCTAGGGGCCGTGTAATAGTCTTCATACTACCTTGCATGTGCGTTGCTCTAGCGGCATACTAAGTAGACGGCGGGTTCGTGTAATTCGTTCATGCTTTAGGAAATAATTACATAGATCATCACAAGTGTGACAAGGCAACAACACTAGGAGAAGCAATCTAGGGAGTAATACATGATTAAATAGACACAATCTTTTATCTTATTGTTATCACCCTTAGTTTAGATTATTATTTAGTTTAATTAGCTAAAACCAAACCACTCTCTCTCAATTATATGATTTACTTGCTTTCTATAAAATAAAATAAAAATACAAAAATAATCTTCCCTCAACCTCTAGAATTCTGTTAGACCGTGATCAAGCCATCCCAAACTATTCCTCGAGTGAACGATAAACAACCCTGAGTCTTGCCCATACTACACTACAACGATTAGGTGCACTGCCTAGGGAGTTGTAAAACTTCACGTGTATAAGTCCTACGATGACCGCACATCACCCTATTCTTAGTAATAAGGGATTTAAACTTGTATTTGAATCAGACAAATTTGTAATCACTAAAGGTGGTGTGTATGTTGGAAAGGGTTACCTCGATGAGGGACTCTTCAAACTAAGTGTTGTAACTGATGACAATGTTATTAATAATAATAACGCGGGCACTAGCACCGCTTCTGTGTACATGATTGATCCTTCTTTCTTATGGCATTCTAGATTAGGCCATGTTAATTTTCGTTCCTTGCAAAGAATGATAAATTTAGGCATGTTGCCTAAATGTTCTAAGGATAAAATATCCAAGTGTGAAATTTGTGTGGAATCTAAATTCACAAGTCATTCACATAAATCTGTAGAAAAATCAAATGAAATACTTGGTTTAATACATACTGATTTATGTGATTTCAAAGCAACTCCATCAAGAGGAGGAAAGAATTATTATATTACTTTCATTGATGATTGCAGTAAATTTTGTTATGTGTACTTAATAAATACCAAAGATGAAGCTTTGAATATGTTTAAGACATATAAAGCAGAAGTTGAAAATCAACTAGACAAAAAGATCAAAATTCTAAGGTCTGATAGAGGAGGAGAATATGAATCCAATGACTTCTCTGAATTTTGTTCTACTTTTGGTATTGTACACCAAACAACAGCCCCATACACTCCACAACAAAATGGAGTGGCTGAACGTAAGAATAGAACATTGAAGAACATGATCAATTCAATGTTAATTACTTCAGGGGCTCCTCATAGTCTTTGGGGTGAAGCATGTCTTGCTGCAAACACAATATTAAATAAAATTCCTCATAAGAAGAGTGACAAATCTCCATATCAATTATGGAAAGCTACTGATGACATTGCAGTGCTGTCCCGCTTCTTTGACATCTAGCTGACTAACTTATCACTCATGTGTGGTCGTTGTAGGACTTCTACACAAGAAGTTTTACAATAGTGCACCTAATCATTGTAGTGTAGTATGGGCAAGACTCGGGGTTGTTTATCGTTCACTCGAGGAATAGGTTGGGAAGGCTTGATCACGGTCTAACAGAAATCTAAGGGTTAGGGAAGATTCTTTTTGTATTTTTATATTTTATGGAAAGCAAGTAAATCATATGTTTGAGAGATTGGTTGGTTTTAGCTAATAAACTAAATATAATTCTACGCTAATGGTGATAACAATAAGATAAAAGATTATGTCTATTTAATCATGTATTACTCTCTAGATTCCTAAAGCATTAACGAATTACACGAACCCGCCGTCTACTTAGTATGCCGCTAGAGTATCGTACATGCAAGGTAGTATGAAGACTATTACACGGCCCCTAGGAGTTTACTAAGTGCATGTAAAATACATTAAAAGCGGATCAACCATATTAGGGGGCAAGGTAGTATGAAGACTATTACCTGATGGTATCCTTTCTACACACGTTTCCCTAGACATATCAACAACAATTATTGACTGAAAGCTACTTTTCTAAGACCTAACATGCACATCCATCACAAGAAGCAACATCACTAAGATTTACATTCTAGGTTTCATACAATCATAAATAAATACAGTAATAGGTTTAGCCAAGCATGTTAAAGATAAAGCAAGAACAATAGATCAAACAACACATAGACATATTGAATGATTAAGTAAACCTTACTTGATTAAAACATGAATTGGAAGAAGTACAATAGGGTTTTTAGGCCCTAAAATCGTCTCCTAAAGCTGCTAAACGAACTAGGGTTCGTACCCTCTTTTTATTCTAAAGTTACACACTCAAAACCCTAAATTCGGGTTTGTATATATAGGAAAATCGACGCGACGGCGTCGCGTTTTAATCGTGACGCCGTCGTAAGATGAATCTTCTAGATCTGCGTTTGAGTCGGTGCGGGCTGACGCCGTCATGAAAGATGTGACGCCGTCACTTGATGAGTTGTGACGGCGTCGTGTATAGCTGGTGACGCCGTCTCCAGGCTCTGTGAGCACAAATCTTTAAGAGTCTTGGTGTTGGTTTGTAATCTCGTCCGTTTCTTCTCCAAATGAGCCTAAGTTACGTGTAATTCATCCAAATGTGTTCCAAATGAGAAATACCTGAAAAGGAACGATTAAGTACCTATTTTGGGCATAAAAACACGATTTTGGGGGTTAAACGACCCTGAAAAAGTGTATAAAATGACACCTTATCAAATACCTCTACACTTAGGATTTGCTTCTCCTCAAACAAATGGGCTTTTCTACCTAAACAATAACAATATGAGGGGTTATTTTACCTACTTTTTAAAAATATTCTACAACACAACCTTCTAGACCTCATAATTAAAAGCACGGAAAGTATATACTAGCACCTCACACAAGTGTTTGGGATTCTCTCTTTCACTCAAGTGTATAATGAATTATAACATATTGGGGAAACGTAAAATCACACTCATTACCTGTCATAGCATACAAATTACCATAGGCTTAGAAAAGGATCAAACCTCCACCGCCAGGTGCAAGTATTATTCATTACTATCTAAGAGGTCTTTTAAAGGGTTGTGGGGTGTAGGTGTAAGATAACATACAATGAAAACGAAAACGGATGGGATACATTTAGGTGGCTTTGGATGAATTTGGAGTGAAAGGGTTAGCTAATTATTTACACGAGGACGAAGATATACAAACTCTACACAACTCTACATCAATTTCTTTCTTTTTCTTTTCTCATTCTTTTTTTTATAAGTAACATAATACAACATGGGGGTTTATAACACGTACCCCTACACTTGAGCTTTTACATGCTTGATATTTATAAAATATACAATCTATAACATGGAGATCATTTGACAAACATATGAGGGTATTGACTTAACTTTTCTTCCCCATTCTTCCGCAAAATAAATACTACCATGAATCCTAATCATCCCAAAACTGTATTTACAAGGATAAGGACTTAGTAACCGTGTAGTCAAATAATTAACTTGGATTAAACACAATAATGTACTAAAAGTGAGTACATATAAGGTAGGATAACGTTTTGTGGGTGTAACGATTGGTGTAAGGGTGTTAATGCTCTTCATTAATAATCTGGAATCCACCAGAAAATTATGAGAACCGTGAAAAAAGATAGGCTCGGAGGGTTGTACTAGGGTATCCTGCACTAAAGGTGAGTGCATGGCAAAGGTGTGGGATAGTTATATGATCGAGGTGACCACCATAACGATTACAGGTTTAAAACATGGGTTATTCCTAATGCCTCTTATCAAGCAAATCCTAATACTTACTATGCGGTCTTGGGATGCATCACAAAAACAAGTTCTAGAATTTTAATATGCTACCGGTACACTCATATGAATTTTACTAACACCAGACATTCCAAAAAAGGCGACAAAGACCACACGTACACATCCGTAATGACGGAATAGACACATGTGACTTCTCACTCCTTAACTCGAACCAGGTAAAGATAAAATCATATTGGGTTACCGACGATAGGTACCCGAATTCCTAAAGATCTAAGGGCGAACCTTACATTTTTGGGGGTGGAATTTTTTTGGGGTTTTGTGCTAGTCATATAAATTCCTATCAATGAGACGCTAGTAATACTCAGTTTTCGTCGGTATGTGTCATAAAAAAATTTAAATTTTGGTAAAAATCACCCTTTTATGCTATGTTTTGATATATTACCCATCTTTTTAAGGACAAAGCAAATGACAAATGAAAGAATAGTTTCTAAGGCTTATTTTCCCTCTACACTTATTTTGAACATTGTCCTCAATGTTCTTTAGAAGTACCCGTTAAAACAGATAAAGGGAAAAGAAAACAAGGAAAAGAAACTAGTACTCCCCTGGAGAAGAAACATGCGATAACTGGTTAAATTGTCCTCCGAGAATCTTCCAATAAAACTTCCTAAGAACTTCCAAGCTTCTCCTCATCAAATATAACTTGTAATCAATGACAAAGACAACTATACCAAGCATAAAATGAGCGATTTACCAATACACAATATGAATTTAGGGTTCGACACGATAGACAAGATGAAAGAATTGTTAAACTCATTAGGTTTTGCAGGTTTATACAGAAGAATACATATATTGAATGTTGTACAAGTTTTATTTTCAAAAATAATTAAAAATTTAAAGTTTTCTGAACCTGGGCGTTTGACGCCGTCGGGGTTGGTGTGACCCCATCACATGTGTCGTAGTGATGACGTCACTTGTTAATCGTGACGCCGTCTCCACAGTCTGTGAAAACGAAATTTTTGTTTTTGACGAAAAATTTCCTGCACTTGATTCCATAAGTTAGTTCATGTATAAATGTTTGTATAAAACCTGATTTAACAATTCAATCATATGAATCGATACTGACGTGAATTAATCTAAACAATTCATTTAACATGTTTAAATTTGGCTCAAAAGCCGGATAAATTCCCCTACACTTATTGTTTGCAAAATACCTTTGATTGAAATTAAGACAAGGTTAAAAACAATACAAAGCATGATTACAAGATAATTCAAACATAATAAAACAAACTATGAAGAATAAAACACACATGACACTCCTAATATGCGGAAAAGTAAATTGGGTTGCCTCCCAAGAAACGCTTTTCTTTATTAACGAGTCTTGTAGCTAGACTCGAAGTCAGACGTCCTTACGTGACTTCTCCTTCATCATCCATTCCTGTTAGGTATTCGGGTCCAAGCTTTAGGCATTCTTTATAAAATCCTATTATCTTGCTCATTACATACTCTACTCCTTTTCTAAGTCTGACAGTGAATCATATTGTTCTATCTTATGGGGCATCTTATAGGCAACTTCATCAGTCCCGTTAATGAATCTTACAACTCCTTCGGGTGGGTCGTGAGTCATGATGGATATTTCTATAAAAGGTCTCCCTAGTATCACTTTTGACAACCTAGGGTCTATGATTGAACTAATATCCTCAACAATCATGAAGTCTACGACATAGGTGAAGTTTCCTATGAAGACATGCATCCCTTTAATTCTTCCTTTGAAATTGCTAATTCCTCCATTAGCATCTTCCCTAGGGTCAAGTTTTCTTCTCATGATCCAGTTGTACATCATTCGGGTCATGATATTAAGAGGAGAGTTGAGGTCAATGATAACAAGCTTAAGTAGTATATAAGAGCTTATGGGAGCTTATTGAGAGCTTATGATCATAATTAGCAAAATAGAATTGAAGTAAAACTTGAATTTAAGACACAAAAGTGAAGTAAACTGAATTTTATTGAAAATTAAAGATTACAAAGCTTTAAAAATGAGAATTACATGAAATTAAGACTATTAAGCTAACATTAATCTAAAAATACTACTAAGCTTATACTACACTACTCTCTTTCTTGTGTAATGAGGCCCTCTATTTATAGTGTTGAGATGAACATTCTAGCCCTTCCAAACGCTCCACAGCTTCTAATCTTAGCCTTTGATCTCTAACTGCCTTTAAATTTCATCATTTTGACCGTTGGATTGCTTACACGTCCCTTTAACCAATCATTAAGCTGGGGATTGCCAGTGTGGATAAGTGAGTATGCCAGGAGTGTCAGACGTTCCCTTCTAGAAGCAATTGCATGTGTACTTGGTGAATTTTACCCGTTCCCTATGGTTATGGTGAAAATGGGAGGGAAGGGATGCATCTACAGTTATTTGGGGCATTGACCCAGTGTTATAAAAGAAAGAAGTTGGGCTTGGATTCATTTATTTGGGCCAGGGTTATAAGGTTAATGTATAATGGGAGTTAGGATAGATTATGTTTAAGGACTATTTATGAAAAGGTTAAGGACTAACATTGTTAGTCCCTAAGGACTAATGGTGTAAACTTTTTAGACATTTAAGGTTAAAAGGGCTAACGAGGTTATGGGCTTTTAAGAATTTAGGCCAGGTTTAAAGATAAATGTGCCTTCGACTTCGATTTCTTGTACTCTTTCCATTCTCATGCCCGGTTTTGTCCGTTTGCTTCGTTTTTGTCTTTTTGTGCAATGTCTTTTACCTGCAAGACACAATTCATAATACAAACGAATACAATGCATTTTTATGTATTTATTGGTCATTATTGGTCTTTTTAGCATGTTTTATTAGGTAAAAGGTATGTGTAAATAAGCACATACCACTATTCCCCGGCAACGGCGCTAAAAACTTAATATGCGGTTTGTAAGGACTTCACAGGAAGTTTTACAATCTCCTAGGCAGTGCACCTAATCGTTGCAGTGTAGTATAGGAAAGAATCGATGGTTGTTATCGTTCTCTAGGAGAATAGGCTGGGAAGGCTCGAACAGAATCTAACAAAGGTCTATGGGGTTGAGAGAAGATTCTTTTTGTATTTTATATTTTATAAAAGAAGGTAAAATCATGGTTTGAGAGGTTGGTTTGGTTTTAACTAATTAACTATGTAGTATCTAAACTATTTTGGTGATAACTTATATGATAAACAAACGTATTTACTTAATCATGCACTACTCCTTATTAAGCATGCATACTTTGATCATTTTTGTTTGAACTTTTAAGTAGTTTGCATGTTGTTCGTGTTATTATCTCCATCTGATGTAGCTATTCATTAGAGAGCTTAATGCTAAGAGGGGGGAGACTTGTGCTCCCTCCTTCCTGCGGGCGAATTCAATTGTTGCCTTTCCTTTCGCCCTTATAATGGATTTTGTTTGTATTGTGCCTTTCGTCCGGAGGTAGTAAGCCATCTGACACAGTGTATTCTGCTAAGAACTACGCTAGTTTCTCAAAACGAGTGAGGCATTTATCAAGGTTTGACAAACAATGGTCAAAGGAACTTTCGAAAACAGAAAAATCATCCATGAAAACTTCCATATTATCTTCGATTAGTTCATGAAAAATAGCCATCATGCATCTTTGAAAGGTTGCAGGCGCATTACATAATCCAAATGGCATTCTACGATACGCAAATGTGCCATATAGACATGTAAATGCTTTTTTTCTGGTCTTCCGTAAGCATTTGGAAATTGGAAGTAACCCAAAAATCCATCTTGAAAGGCAATAATAGTATGACCGACGAGTCGTTCGGTGAATTTGATATATGATTGGATGGAATATGATATTTTGTGTTCACGGTCATGTAGTTTCCTATTAATCTCATCGGTTGACGCGCCTTAAAGTAAGTTACCTAGTAACTGTTGAGCAGAGTTCTCTATTAGGAAATCTAAATGACGTGTCAGTTATATGATTATTCATTAAACTTATCATCTATCCAGTATCTTATAAAATTAAAGCAACATGATAGTATCGTACTAGTTGGCGTGTCTTGTCTTCAACACCCATTTTGATGACGCCACTGACACAATCCACTAGATGGATACCATAAAACCATTTGGGTACTAATACATTCAATTTCTCAATTGCTTCGCAGAAGACTGAAACAAAAAAGCATATTACATTCTCTTATGGCACATTTGAGTATTGTCGTTAGTAATGCATTTTGGATTATATATTGACGCCTTGCCTCACTTGCTAACCATTTCAAAGATGCATGATGGGCTATTTTTCATGAACTCCCCCCCCCCCCCCAATTCGAGTTAATATGAAGTTTTATGGATATTTTTCTTTCTGGCTTTGTTTTCGAAAGTTCCTTTGACCATTGTTTGTCAAACCTTGATAAAATGCTCACTCGTTTTGAGGAAACTAGCGTAGTTCTTAACTGAGAAAATTGTCATTTCATGGTCAAGGAAGGTATCGTCTTAGGGCATAAGATATCTCGTGCTGGGATTGAGGTAGATAGGGTAAAATTGAAGCTATATCAAAACTTCCTCACCATACTAACGTCAAGTCAATTCAAAGTTTCTTAGGTCATGCAGGGTTCTATCGTCGTTTCATAAAGGATTTTTCAAAAATTACACGACCTATAACCCAACTGCTAATGAAGGATGCAAAGTTTGACTTTTCTAATGAATATGTTGAGGCCTTCGAGACCCTGAAGAAGTAGCTAACTAAAGCTCCGATTATGGTCAAGCCGGATTGGTCTTTACCCTTTGAGTTGATGTGTGATGCCAATGATTATGCGGTAGGTGCCGTTTTTGAGACAAAAGGAGCGGAAAGTTTTTCAGTCCATTTTACTATGCAAGCAAAACAATTGGACTGAGGGCTCAGAGAATTATACTTCCACTGAGAAGGTACTTCGGCTATTTTTTTTATCTTTTGTGATAAATTTAGGCAATATCTCATTCTTTCTAAAACAATTGTCTACGCCGACCATTCTACTCTTCAATATCTTTTTTTAAACAAGATGCAAAGCCTCGTCTCATTCGTTGGGTACTTCTCTTACAAGAATTCGACTTGAGATCCAGAGACAAGAAGGTGCAGAAATATCTTGCTGCTGATCACCATTTCCCATCTTGAAAATCATGAACTAAAGGAAACTCAATGAGGGCCAAAAATTAATGATGAGATTCAGGATATGTTATTATGAAAATGAATTTTTGTTTAGAAGAACCTTGGTTTGCTGATTTCACAATCTATTCGCGGTTGAAAGTTCTTACCAGATGGTTAGGGACCATCCAAGAAAAGAAGAAATTCTTTTCTGATTTGAAATATTACTTTTGGGATGATCCTCATCTCTTTAAGGTATATGCAGATCAGATAATTCGTAGATGTGTGTTTGGGCAAGAAGCTAAACAAATCCTTCATCACTATCACCACGACTGGCTGTCGTGGTCATCATGGAGCCAACGCAACGGCTAGAAAGGTGTTTGAATGTGGTTTCTATTGGCCCTCAATTTATAAGGATGCTCATGAATTTGTAAAGGCGTGTGATGCATGTCAACGAGCAGGAAATATTTCCACCCGTAATGAAATGCCACAAAACTCTATACAAGTGTGTGAAGTTTTTAACGTTTGGGGTATCGACTTCATGGGCCCTTTTCCAACCTCTTACGGGAATAAGTACATTCTAGTAGCAATCGAGTATGTCTTGAAATGGGCTAAAGTCTCAAGCTTACCCATAATGTCGCTCTAGTAGAGTGGTTGTCAAATTCTTGAAAAGGCTTTTCTTCGTTTCCGGTATCCCTAAGGCTCTAATAAGTGATAGGGGAGGTCATTTCTGCAATCACCAATTAGAAAAGGCGTTACAACATTATGGGGTGACTCACAGGTTTTCAACTGTTATTTGATACCATCCGCAAATGAGTGGTCAAGTAGAGAATACTAATCGTTGCCCTCACAGGATTTTTGCAGAAAAATGGTTGGAATTCATATCTATAAAATTGGCTCGGGACTAAACTAGATGATGCTTTATGGGCTATTTCAAAACTGCTTTCAAAACGCCTATCTGTTCATACCATTTTGAGCATCGGTTTATAGGAGAAGAATGTAATCTACCCGTTGAAATTGAAACAAGCATTTTGGGCATTGAAAATGTGCAACATGGATCTTTCTGAAGCAAGGTGTGGAAAGAAACAATCAACTTAATGAGTTGGAAGAGTTAAGGCTTCAAGCCTATGAGACTTCCAAGACGTATAAAGAGCGTACTAAGAAGTGGCATGATAATCGTCTAAAGGAGAAAGTAAGAATTTCATTAAACGGTATTATAATTTGACGTAGTACTTCTCTTTAAGTCAAGATTAAAACTCTTTCCAGGAAAACTTATGTCTAGATGGTCCGGTCCTTTTACGGTGAAACAAGCATATCCATATGGAACTATTAAATTATTCAACCATGATGGAACAAGCTTTAAGGTGAATGGTCATAGGGTAAAACATTATCATGAGGAACCATTTAATCAAAATGGCAAGGAAAGCCTTGCCGCGGATTAAAGGAATTTATTGAAAGGGGCGAGTCCTAGCATAAAATACTCTCAATATAACCTCAAAAGCGCTTATTGGGAGGCAACCCAATCCTTTATTTTCTTGCATTTTAGGTATGTCTTGTGTGTTTGTTTTGAGTATTTCTGATTGTGTTACTATTTTTTGTGGTTTTGGCAAAAATAACTAATGGGAACAGCGCTATATGTACTTAGGAATTTTTGAATGAATAAAAATTTATTCTTTACAGGACCCTGGAGAACGGATGTCAGATTAATCTTGCGGTTTATTTATGAGTAGTCGACAGGTCTGCTACAGGAAAATTTGATTTTTAATTATTTTTTGAGAAATTAATCTTGTATAATTTTCGGAATTTGTAATTTTCCTAAAAACCTGCAGAAAACCACGATTACGTTAACACACTCATCCTATCTTTATTGCTTTCATAGAGTCTAAACCTAGTTAATGAGGTTGTATTTATCATTCACCCATGGATTTTACGCTTGGTGTAGTTGTCTTTGTCTTTGATTTACAGGTTATATTTGATGAGAGGAGCTTGAAAGTTCTTAGGAAGTTTCATTGGATGATTCTTGGAGTGATGATTTAACTTTGTTATATCATTGTTTTTTCCTTTCTCCATGTTCGTTGAGCAAAATCAGGGGAGTACTAGTTTATTTTACTTATTTTCTTTTCCTTCTATTCGTTTTACGTACTTCTATAGAATATTGGGGACAATGTTCAACTTAAGTATAGGGGGGAAATAATCCTTAGAAACTATTCATTTATTTTCCATTTGCGTTGTTCCTTAAAATGATGGTAATATATCGATACATAGCATAAATAGTAATATTTGACCCAATTTATTTTTTTTACTGACAATACCGACGAAAAATCAAGTATTAATAACGTTCTTCATGTTTAGGAATGGGTATGAATAGCACAAAAAACCCTCAAAATTCCACCCCAACAATGTGAGGTTGCCTTTTGATCTTTAGGAATTTGAGGTATCATTATTGTATACCCTTGATAGTTTATACATTTAGCTTGTTCTAGTTAGGTTCGAATCAGTCATTGTGTCTATTCGTCGTTACAGATGTGTTGTGTGGTCCAGGTCACCCTTTTCTGGAACTTGGTATCCGGTATTATAATTATTAAGAGTGTACCGGTAGTATATTAAATTCTAGAACTTGTTTTTGTGATGCATGCCGAGACGCATAGTGAGAACTGAGATTTGCTAGATAAGAGGTACTAGGATTAACCTATGTTTTAAACCTGTAATTGTTATGATGGTCACCTGGATCATATAACTATCCCACACCCTTGTCATGCACTCATTTTTAGTGCAGGTGACTCCCTAGATTGTACAACCCTCGAGCCTATCCTTTGTTCACGGTTTCTATAATTTCTGATTAATCTGAACTATTAATGAAGAGCATTGTCACCCTTGAACCAAATGTTACACCCAAATCACCTTAGCTTACCTTGTATGTACTCGCTTTTAGTACATTATTGTTTTAACCCAAGTTAATTATTTGAGTACATGGTTTCTAAGTCCTTATCCTTGTAAATACAGTTATGGGACGATTGGATTCATGGTAGTATTCATCTTATGAAGAATTAGGGAATAAAAGTAACTTATTACCCCCAATAGAGCTCAATAAGCTCTTGTTATGTTGACACTCAATTGGGGTCATTTGTTTGATTGTAAATACGGGTGTGTAAAAGTTTAAGTTGAGGGGTTGTATCTATAACCCCCACTAGATGTTATTATAGTTAAGCAATGGCAGGGCAAAAGTGTACGGGAAAAAATGTATATAAAAAAGTGATAAAAAATGTATGGGCTGTCCTCATTTGCCTTAATGTTTATGTTTTATCATAGAGTAAGAAAAGAAAAGAAAGAGATTGATGTTAAAGTTGTGTAAGAGTGTTGCATATCATCTTTGTCCAAGTATTGGCATTAGCAACCAAAATCAAGGGTATTCTTATCAAATATTTAGACTAACCTTTCACCCTAAATTCACCAATAAAGCCTATCTCAAATATGTCTCATCCATTTTTGTTTCTGTTAATGTTATCTTACACCTACACCCCCACAACCCTTAAAAAGACCTATTTAACAGTAATGACTAGTACTTGCGCCTAGCGGTGGAGGTTTTGATTCTTTATCAAGCCTATGGTAATTTATATGCTATGACAGGTAATGAGTGTTGATTTTCCGTTTTCCATAATTGTTATAATTTATTATACACCCAAGTGAAAGAAAGAATCCCAAACACTTATGTGAGGTGCTAGTATATACTTTCCGTGCTTTTAATTACGAAGTCTAGAAGGTTGTGTTGTAAAATGCTTTTAAAGAGTAGGTTAAATGACCCTAATATTTCTATTGTCTAGGTAGAAAAACCCATTTGCTTAAGGACAAGAAGATCCTAATTGTAGGGGGATTTGATGATGTGTTATTTTATACATTTTTTTGGGGTCATTTAACATGTTAAATCATGCAAATATGCTAGATTATGTGTTTATGTTTTTTTGGTTTTTAAGCAACTTTGGGTGATGACTCATTTGGAGGAAATACACATGTACTTAGGCTCATTTGAAGGAGAGAGAAAGAGAACGGACAAGACTACGGACCTTACACCAAATCCTTAAGAAGTTGTGCAATACAGAGTGTGGAGACGCGTTGTGAGTTTCAGCGACGAGTTCAAGTCTGTTTAAAGCTACGACGTCACATTTTTAACGAGGGCGTCACAATGTAGTTGACCTAAAGAAAACCCTAGAAGATTCGGCGTCACAAGATAAAGAAGACTATTCCACTTGCGCGCGAAGTATGCAATATTGTTTTGATCTTAACTCCTTCATACGAACTCGGATTCTGACGATTCAACAGCCCACGCGATCATAGCGAGATCTACAACTTTGTGAAATATGACGACGCGACGGTGTTAGGATTTTTCCAAACGGCGTCGGAAGTGTCTGAGTTAGGGATTTTCCTATAAATACAACTTATAACTTCGTTTTCTGTAAGCTTGAAACCCTAAAACCGATTTTGGTTACTTTGGAGGTTGTTTTCTCTTGTTTTTCATGGTGTAATCCCATCCTATAACATCATATGATTCCGGGTTTGTCTTATCAATTCCCTTAACATGATGAATCCCAATCACATGATTATTATGTCTTATCGTTTGATTTATACCATCCTATAACATCATATGATTTCCGGGTTTGTCTTATCAATTCCTTCTTAAATGATGATTCCCTTCACTGATTATTATGCTTATCGTATGATTTATGCTATGTTAGCTATTATTGTGTGTTTTGCTTAGATGTAAACAATCCCCTAGTTATGTATGTTGTTTAATATTGATGAACCATGGTAGATTATTAATATTATGCCATGTTTGATTGATGATCCATGTGTTTTTTACATACATGAATCGTTTTAAATTACATTGTAATAAAACTAGTATTACAATGATTAGGCAATCTGACATGGATTGGTTATTCCATCTTGGTCATTTAGATAATCTAAGGCCTTAAAAATTGACCTTTAGCAACCTATGCTTGGATAAGTTAGTTAGCGATTATACGATGCGTGTGTTAGTTAGTTATAAAAGCAACTCTAGGAATTTAGTGATACTTGGCAACCTATGCTCCACATAGGTCGAATTGTGTATGATATTGGTAGTCCTATTTTTTATGCTTATGTTTATGTCTGATTGAGCAACCTCATAGACATTGGCCATAGGTATAAAAGGGCGAGGGGATGTGAATGCTTAACCAAGCCATTTAATATTCATCATAGAACCGGTCAATTAATTATTCTTCAAAATTAAACACACATATTTAGGGGGCGTGAATTCTAAGTGAACACATTTTGCTTCTCTTGAGTTTTCTTTAATTCATTTTTATTTTATTGGTTGTTTTATCTTTAT
This sequence comes from Tanacetum coccineum, assembly GCA_026074375.1. Taxonomy (NCBI): domain Eukaryota; kingdom Viridiplantae; phylum Streptophyta; class Magnoliopsida; order Asterales; family Asteraceae; genus Tanacetum; species Tanacetum coccineum. The sequence continues at coordinate 49,246 of BQNB010013706.1, forward strand.
TGAAGTAGTTTAAGTTAGTCAAAATCCCCTCTCTCAATTATCAAATTTTCTTGCTTTTATAAAATACAAAAGCACAAAAAAATACTCCTCCCTCAATCCTTAGACCTATTCGACATACTCTTCGAGCCTATCTCACTATTCCCTAGAGAATGATCAATCCCTTGGATTTACCTATACTACACTACAACGGTTAGGTCCACTGCCTAGGAGGATTGTAGAACTTTTGTGGTTTTTCAAAATTCCGCATCACTTACTAATTAATAAGGGTTTGGGGATGCACAATGTGAGTTCATAAATTTCATAAATGTAATCGCAATTCATCGAAGGCCACTTACCATAGCTGTAAATCCATAATATCCGAGTCTGTGTCATTTTCATGATGGTTTTACGGAGAGAGCTAAATATAGGATACTAAATATTCTGATACAAAGATATACAAAATATAAAAACACTTTTGGTCTGGTTTGTAATGAGAGTATAATACACGCTTAAGACACGTATGTTAGTGAAGCGACTAAAGTTACACCTTATTAAGTCAACACCATGATATAACAAAAAAACACCTCATTCGATCAATATTGTTTTAGTAAACTGAAAATAGTGGTTTCTTTAATTACATTCATCCTTATAAGCTTCATATGATGTAATATAATTTTATATTGCCTATTTACAAACACTTGATATTACATGCCATATAATCATACGTGCTATGCTATTTGTTACTCAATGTGGAAACTAGAAGGGGGGGGGGGTTGAATAGTTTACACGTTTGTTTTACGTTTTAAAAGTTTACTTTCAAAAATGTTTAGATCTGAGTTATATGTTTAACCAATTCACAATTCATGTAGAATGTATTATTATGCTTCAAGCATAATATTTAGGTTTGATAAGTGCATGTTGAATGATTGTGTTTTATACACAATATCTATGTTTAATGAATGATCTTTTGCTTAATTGCTCTTTTGAGTCTTTATATCTTGTATATTTGTGATGGTTGGTTTGCATAAGTATGTTTGATTATTTTTCCTTTTCCTTTGCTATATGTTTAAAACATTGGTGTTGTTCTTCTAACTTGTTTTTGTAGCAAAGTTAGCATAGCTCGATTCCTTGGTGCCCTCGAACAAGGGGGAGCACACATCAAGGGGAAGAGTTTATTCCGTCGATTCTACGCTAATCATCGACGAAGCCTTTTTGATTCTACAAAAAGAGAGAGAAATGGAAATAAAACTCGCTAAATACTTGTTTAAAATAATTTTACATTTAATGAGTTTAGATTTTGTAATTATCAAAAAGGGGGAGATTGTTGATAGAAATAATGCCTAAAAACGTTATTAATATATTTTGATCTCACTATGTTTTGATAATCACAAAATGTAAAAACTCTCAATGTAAAATTAAACATAAACAAGTAATTAGTAGTAAATTTTCATTTCGAAAATTTAATCACTTAAATGTATGAATAAATAAATGCTTAATGCATTTTATGATCAAAGGAATTTTTATTCAACCTCATATTTTTTTATAAAATGTTACAAACATTTTTATAACTTTTACAAAATATTTTTTACATTTAAAAGAAATGTTTTATTCAAAATAAATATTTTGAATTCAAATTTTCTACCTAAAAACGGCTAGAAATGTTCCAGAAAACACCTCATTTGGAAAAGACAAAAAGGGAGCGTCCTAGTCTGGGAGGTCCCTTTAATTATAAGGGCGGTCCCCTTAATTATAAAGGGGGCGGCACATGAATTAAGGGGGCCGGCCAGACAAAAATGCTCCCCAGTTTGCCTATAAATACTGGACTGTTCCCCACTGATTTTCTCACCTTTTGCACTCATTCTTTTCTGTCTAAAATCAGTCCACACATCTCCTACAATCCTTTGATCATTTAATCATAAGCTTTTGTTTCCAAGTGATTCAAGCTTAAGTCCTCAAGTGCAAGAGAAGAATACTTCCTATCATCAAGTCAAGAAGTGTTATAGTTTAGTTGGTGTTGTTGTGAAGTTGTGTTATATCTTGTAAATCATTTATGTATATTGTGAAGGTGTGTATTGTAGTTGTGTATAATAGTTAGATTGTGGTGATCATTGAAAGTGTAGTTAGATCGTGGTGATCATAGTAAGTAGTGCTAGATTGGTGTGATCATAGTAGTGTCTAGGCGTAGCGAAGTTTTAAAGTGAAGTGAAGTAGTGAAGTGAAGAGAAGTTGTGAAGTGAAGTGAAGTAGTGAATTATTATGAAGTAGTGCGGTTAGTATTTTAGTCCTCAAAATACAAAAGTTGCGTTAGATTTGTTCTAGGTAGGATTAGAACTCGACATTTGACTTAGTGTCAGAAATCGGTGTAAGTATAGTTGTGTACGGTTTTCTCCGCCTAAAGGGAGTTTGTTGACATAGTGAAGAGAACTCTCGAGTTTGGTGCTCGGGGAGTGGAGTAGGGCGAAGAGGTGCTTCGTTACCGAACCATTATAAATCCTTGTGTTGTGGTTTGATCTTTCTAACTCTTATCTCTTGTCTTTCATATCATTCATTTACATATTTGTATTGTTCATATTGTGCACATATTGAGATCACATAAAGTCGAATCTAAGTTTTTATAAACAAACTATACATTCAATTAAAAGGCGGTAAACTATTCAACCCCCCCTTCTAGTTTTCCACAATATATTTTAGGCCTAATACTAAAGCCCATTAGTAGAAATAAGGCTAACATAATAACTAACAAAATAATCCGAACCACAATAAGCCCACAATAAGCCACGACTTATTAGGTTTATTGGGCCATGAGCCCATAAGCTCCACAAAATACATAATAAGCTTTTAAATAAGCTAATAGACCACGTAGTACATTTGGTTATCACCATAAGCTATCAAAATAGTCCACAAAATACGACATACGAGGTAAATAACCAAAAATACTTCCCTTGTATTCTTTCAAATTGCCGAGAGCTAATAATCCCAAAATAAGCTTAAAAATGCTTATAAATAAGCCAAATAAGTCACTAACCAAAATAAGCTAAATAACAAATAAATGTTTTTCAACTATCACAACCACGAAAATAAAACTACAAACCCTTTGTTCTCTTTTGTTTTCTATTCAAATCAAACGCAACCGTTTATTCTTTTTGTAAATTTTTCGTGATCGATTTTTAACAAACGCATCGTACAACTAGCTTCTATGCATAATTAAACAGTCAAAAGTACAAGTTAAATAAAAATTTATAAAACTTACAAAGAGGGTTTTCAAAAGCGAGAACGAACGCGAACCGACTACCCAAACGTAGTTTAAACAATAACCCGAACACTAGAATCAACCCAAAAATTCTATGTCTTCATGTTTTTGATCAAGTTTCAAAAATTATAAGTGTGTGTGTGTGTTTTATTCGGACGAACACCAAAAGAGGAAAACAAGAAAAATGTTTTTGAGATGGAATGAAATGTGCATGTATGTGTGATTTTGCTTAACCCTTAAGCACATATAGGTACAAACATGGACCACCAAAGAAATCAAAGAGCTAAAAACATGCCATCTTGTCTTCTCCTTGGTTCGACCGGTTATAGTAATCCAAGGGGCTCAGGATAGTTTCTTTTTGTGCCGGTTTCACTTAAAACTCAAAAACCTCAAACTTAAAATACTTCCCGAAGTTACTTAGTATTTTTATTCACTTTAAAAATACTTTTTCCATAACTTAGAGTATTTACACGACATATTTCCAATATACACTTCCCAAAACTCATTTTGAACATTAACGGACGTGTCGGGACTCGTTTTTGGCATTTTAAGCTATTCACGGGATGAACCTCCCGGAACACAATCAACATATATAAAATCCTCTAAAATGGATTATCACAAGCGACAAAATCACCAAATAACCAAAATTACATTCATTCTTCACCGTCAACACGGTACTTGTTCTAACGAAACTGACAAAAGTCCAATAGTCAACAGACTAAATAAGGTTATTCAAATCTCAGAAAAAGGGAAAGGGTTACATTTCTATAGGTTCTTCCACAAAATTCAACTTAACATCAACTTGGATCTCATCAGAAGGCACTAGCAGTGCTGGGTCAGCCAAACACTTCTTAAGGTTCGACACGTGGAACGTGTCATGAACACCATTAAATTCCTCAGGAAACCTAAGTCTATAGGTCACTAGACCGATCCTCTTAGTGATCTCAAATGGTCCAACGAACCTAGGTGCTAATTTCCCCTTCTTCCTAAAGCGTACCGCACCTTTCCAATATGACACTTTGAGCAAGACATACTCACCTACATTGAACTCTAAGGGTTTTCTCCTCTTATCGGCATAGATTTTTTGACGATCACGTACAGCCTTAAGTCTATCCTTAATCTGTGATATCTTCTTAGTGGTTTCTTACACTAACTCAGGCCCTATCAAATGCCCTTCTCTAACTTCTGCCCACATAATCAGTGAGCGACACATCCTACCATACAAGGCTTCAAACAGTGCACACCGCACACTAGAATGATTACTATTGTTATACAAAAACTCAACTAATAGAAGATGAACATCCTAACTTCCCCCGAAGTCTAAAACGCATGCTTTGAGCATGTCTTCCAGAGTCTGAATAGTACGCTCACTCTGACCATCGGTCTAAGGGTGGTAAGAGTACACATGTCTAACTTAGTTCCTAATGCCTCTTGCATTGTTTGCCAAAACCTCAAGGTGAAACGACTATCACGATCCGATATGATCAAGATCAGCACACCATGCCTAGCTACAATCTCATTCATATAGAGTCTAGCTAACCTATCCATCTTATAGTCCTCACACATAGGTATAAAATGAGCAGACTTAGTCAATTGGTCCACAATGACCCAGATTGTGTCATGCCCACTACTAGTCCTTGGTAGCTTTATAACAAGTCCATTGCTATTCCCTCCCATTTTCACTCAGGGATTTTAGGTTGCTGCAGTAAGCCAGACAGCCTCTGATGTTCAGCCATAACCTTTAAACAAGTCAAACACCTACTAACATATACAGATATATCTTTCTTCATTCCTGGCCACCAATACCTATCTCTAAGGTCATAATACATCTTATCAACTCCTGGGTGTACAGAGTACTTCGACTTATGGGCTTCATCCATTATCATGGTTCTCACATCACCCTTCAAAGGGACCCATATTCAATCCAAGTAATACAACGCTCCATCACTTCTACCTTCCATCAGTTCATCCATTCCTTTTTGCATTTCTGCCGGCTCATCAGACGCCTCCTTATGAGCCGCTAGTATCCTATCCTTGATACTCGACTAAAGGGTCATATTCATAGCTCTAACTCTCTTAGCTTTCACTCTCTCTTTCCTACTTAGTGCATCAACTACTACATTCGCCTTACCAGGATGGTAGTGAATTTCGCAGTCATAGTCGCTGAATAGCTATATCCAGCGACGCTGATTCATGATTAGTTCCTTTTGGCTAAAGATGTATTGGATACTCTTATTATCGGTATATATGACACTCTTTATCCCATACAAATAATTTCTCTAAATCTTAAGGGCAAACACAACCGCACCCAATTCTAAGTCATGGGTGGTGTGATTCTTCTCATGGATTTTCAACTGCCTAGATGCGTATGCTATCACCTTACCTCTTTGCATTAACACACAACCTAGTCCTAAGTCGGATGCATCACAATATACCACAAAGTCTTTCGATCCATCGGGGATAGCTAGAACAGGCGCATTACACAACTTGTCCTTCAAAGTTTGAAATGCCCTTTCGTGATCCTTACCTTAATCAAACGTCTTACTCTTCTAAGTCAAAATGGTCAGGGATTTAACAATCCTAGAAAAGTTCTCTATGAAATGCCCTTACTAGGGTCTACATGAATACCATCTCCATTAATCACATATCCAAGAAACTGTACTTCTCGCAACCAGAATTCGCATTTGGAAAACTTAGCATACAGTTTCTCTTTCTAGAGCAATTCTAAGACTAACCCTAGGTGCACTTCATGCTCTTCCCGGGTGTTAGAGTAAACCAAAATATCATCAATGAACACTATCACAAACTTTTCTAGATAAGGCCTGCACACTCGATTCATCAGATCCATAAATACCGCTGGTGTGTTAGTCAGACCAACGGGCATTACCGTGAACTCGAAATATACATAACAAGTTCTAAACACAGTCTTTAGAATGTCATCCTCATGCACTCTTAGCTGGTGGTATCCAAACCTAAGATCTCTCTTAGAGAAGTATTGTGATCCTTGAAGTTGATAGAACAGATCGTCTAGCCTAGGGAGTGGATAACGGTTCTTAATGGTCAACTTGTTTAGCTCTCTATAATCAATGCACATCATAAAGGAACCATCCTTCTTCTTAACAAATAATACTGACGCTCCCTAAGGCGACGAGCTTGGTCGAATGAAACCCTTGTCCTGGAGTTCTTTGAGTTGACATGACAACTCCTCCATTTCAGAAGGTGTCATTCGATAGGGAGATTTTGCAACCAGTATTGCTCCAGGAACTAACTCAATACGAAATTTGATTTCTCAAATAGTTGGTAATCCTGATAGGTCATCCGGAAATACCATGAGAAAGTTTCTAACTATAACAATCTCCTCTTGTTTTTGTTCCTTGGCCTTAGCACTCATAACATGCCTCATTTTCTCTTCTAGTCTTTCTCCTATAACTCTAAGTACTTTAACATCTGGTAGGGGTATTCTAACTACCTTCTTATGACAATTATTGATTGGTGAAATTTACACTGTAAATATGTATAATATAATAAAATATAAAATATATATGTAAGTCTAAAAATCAACAATCAATAAAACCGAGAAGTAGTATAGAATGTTCCCGGGTCGTTTATCCCCAACGAGGCTGGACTGGAAAATCGATACAGTCGAAGATTTGAGTTTGAAGGAAGGAATTGATTTGAGAGGTTGAAAAAGTCAAATTAGATGATAACGAACAAAAACGTTTAAGAAAATCCTAAAAATTACTAAATTAAACTAGAAAACGAGAGCCCGAATCCCGAACAAAGGGGGAAAAACCTAAAATCTTTAAAAATAACCCTACGAAGAAATTTTCACTTCTAAACTACTCTATGGGACAAATAACGAAGAATGAAAAAGACTAGACCGAAAACGGAGTTCGTTTGACCCAAAAACGAGTCAACACAAAATCCCGCACCCGGACCGTTCTTTAAAAACTTAGCCTTATGGTTAGACAACCAATCCATACCTATGATCACATCAAAACTCCCACTTCCAAATGGTATCAAATTAATATCAAACATGTGACCTTGTATTTCTAGTTTGCAACCCTTAATGACTTTATCGATTTCTACTAGCTGCTCACTAGCTATCTCAATCTCATAACTAAATCCTATATCACTGGGCTCTATGCCTAACAGAGGTATAAAAGTAATGGAAACAAAGCTATAGTCGGCACTAAAGTCAAATAAGATTGTGGCATAATGATTGTTCAAAGTGAACATACCCATCATAATGTTCGGGTCCTGGCGAGTCTCTTCTGCTCCCAATATAAATGCCCTTCCACATGCTTAGTTACCGTTGTTTCCATGACCTTGTCCCCCATTGTTAGCAACAACTTGGTTTGGACGGTTTCCCCCTAGTCTTTGTGCTTGGTTCAACCTAGGACATGCTGCCTTTAAATGATTGGTTCCTCCACACTCGTAACATAATCCAAGAGTAGCAGTTAGGTTTCTAGCATTCACTGGGTTTATCATCCTTAGGGCCACTCTATAGTCCTTTACCATATGTCCAAGACGGCCACAGTTAAAACAAGCCCTACAAGGCATCTCAAGTGGGTGGTGTAGGTTATAGCTTATGTACTTAGGGATTGGGCCATTATACTCCATCCTTACCCGGTTAGTGGTTGTAGCAAAAGCATTCCCAGTCCTAGTCCTCTTGTTCTCATCTCTCGCATTCCTAACCAAGCTAAAAGAAAGGGCCAAAAATGCTTAAGACTTGGTGCTTTTTAACCACAAATCAGAGCAGGAAAAATAAACATTAGCCAAAAAACACAGCTAATTGCTCAATTCCAAATAAAGCTGTAAGGAACACAAATGAGCTTATGAAATAAGCTCAATATGCCCAAGAGATGGCTTAAAATCCACAACAGTACTAACTAAGGAGTTAGTACTGTTGGTGGAAATGTGGGACTTCAAATAAGCTAGCTAAAGGGAAATAAGCAATCTAACTATCTAACCTAACCTAAAAAGCTATTGAGAGCTAAAATGAGCTTAATGGCATAAGCTAAATAAGCCTAAAGTAAAATAAGCTGTCCCTACAACTAAGTTATGCTAAAACAGTCAAAAGGCAAGTTTTGGCTTAAAAATAAGCCAACAAATAAGTTCTAAAGGTTCTGAAAAATCAAGACGGCTTATACAAGAGCTTATTGGCTCCTTGAAATACGCAATAACTTGGCTTTAAATGCTCTTAATGGCTGAGAAAAATAAGCCTAAAGTCTCCCCTTTGCACCAGGGGAGCTTTAAGGCAAATCTCAAGGGCTTATTTGACAGCTTATTTTAAGCTGTCAAATAAGCTCTAAACACACAAATAAGCTCAAACAGATTGAGTGTTCTAGCTAAACAGCTTGTGCACCAATTTTCAACTTTTAAAAATCATTTTTACTTGCTTATTTTTGATGGTGAAAAAGGTCTTTGGGTTTTTTAAAAACTGTGACCAAAAAAAGCTTGGGTGTTTTGACTTAGCAAGTCAAAAGGGCAGAAGAAAAGTTTTGACAGCTTCCTTAACACAATCAAGAACAAACTCTTTTTGAACACTTAAAACAAAAATTCTACAGTGCTTAACTAAATAAGCACTTGTGGATTTTTCTAAAATCTCACAGTTAGAGAATAGCGTTTTAAAAAAAAACTTTGAAAACAATTTTAAAACCTTGGCAACATTGAAAAGCTTTAAATAAGCTTAAAACTTAAGCTCAAATTCACTAAATGACCTTAACCCAAAGTCAAAACCATTTTGACCCATTTTTAAGCTTATGCCAAACACCCCTTTAATTTCCTAAAATGGATTTTAAAACTTTAAAAGGCTGTTTTAACTTATAATTCTAAGAGGCAAAGGACAAATAAGCATTAAATAACCTTAATGAACAAAAATAAGCTGGAAATAAGCACTCTAAAGAGCTAAAACATAATAAGCTAAGTAAATCTAAAAATTGAGAACTTTAAAGAGAAAAATGCACTACTTTGTCCAAGCTTTTACAAGGACCTTTTTAACCCCCTCAAGGGGTTTCAACTACCAAGCTCTGGCTTATAAATAAGCCAGTGAAAAGCCAATAAGGCTCTTCCAAGTTCGCTTATCTTCCAAATGGCTTATTCTCATGATTATTTTTCAAACAAAAAAACTTATAAAACTAAAAACTATGAGAGTTTTAAAGTTTTACAAGTTTAATAAAGCTTTTATTGCCTATAAAGAGCTTAGTATAGACGCTTATTTATCCATATATACAGATATATTAAAATTATTGACAATAAATTCTTAAAACGGGTATAAATGTTAAAAACTTCAATGCTTCATTAATGATTAAAAGGAGTACAAAAGACTTTAAATAAGCTGTAAATAAGCATAAACAAACATAAATTTGACTGAGTTAAAAAGTAATTAACTAAAAAATAAGCTACCCTTTTCTACTATCACTAAGACCCTATTTATACTAAAATCTATGTCTTCAGCTTCTTCTTCTTGTGTTTCTTTTGTGAGAGACTTCCATGAGTAAATCCAAGCCATCCATTGCCATTGTGCTTCTTTGGATTAATCACAGGCCATTGATCGGGGCCAACTTTTTAAGTGAAAAGTAGGATTGCCAACATGGAAAGTGTGGTTTTATTTGTGGTAAAGTTAGTGAGAAGGAGAAAGGGGAGGTGATTGTCCATGGAGAAGGGAAAGAAACGCATGTAAAAAACGGGGTGGAGACCCGTGATTGTGTTGGGGGTAAATTTGGTCGGAAAGGGTGATTGAGTATAACAGTTGCAGTTTGGGAATTTGCAAAGTGGCCCCTGCATATTATAAACTTCTATGTCACCGTAGGTCCTTGTGGTTAATAAATAACTTTGGGACTTATGTTCAAAACAAGTCCCCAAGAGTTATATAACTCTTTGCAACATGAGTCCTATGTGGTACAAGTTAAAAGAGTTGGCAGCTATGGCCCTTGTGGTATAGCTTTGCCAATTTGGCAATTTGGCCCCTTCTCTTTCATTTTCTCTTTTTTTCTTATAAATATAAGTTTAGGGGTTTGGCAATTTCAACCCTTAAACTTATATTTCTTGATGTGTTGACTTTTGGGCTTCGGAGTTGACTTGGGTTGACTTTGACTTTGACCAGTTGACTTTTCTGTTGACTTTTTGACTAGATTGACTTTTCAGCTTCGATTTGGCTTTGTCTTTCATAGTCTTTTCCATTCCGAGTCCGGTTTTGTCGTTTTGGCTTTGTTTTTCGTCCTTTTCTTAGTTATCCGTTCCTGCACAATACAATTAGCAAAACAAGCGTATATTTGGCATTTTAAGTCCGATTTTGGTTATTTTAGCTCATTTTTAAAGGTAAAAGGTATGTGTATTTAAGCACATACCAATTATCTTAGCCTTATGGTTAGACAACTAATCCATACCTATGATCACATCAAAACTCCCACTTCTAAATGGTATCAAATTAATATCAAACATGTGACCTTGTATTTCTAGTTTGCAACCCTTAATGACCTTATCGATTTCTACTAGCTGCTCGCTAGCTATCTTAATCTCATAACTAAATCCTAAATCACTGGGCTCTATGCCTAACAGAGGTATAAAAGTAATGGAAACAAAGCTATAGTCGGTACTAAAGTCAAATAAGATTGTGGCATAATGATTGTTCAAAGTAAACGTGCCCGTCATAATGTTCGGGTCTTGGCGAGTCTCTTTTGCTCCCAACATAAATGCCCTTCCACATGCTTGGTTACCATTGTTTCCATGACCTTGTCCCCCATTGTTAGCAACAACTTGGTTTGGACGGTTTCCCCCTAGTCTTTGTGCTTGGTTCAACCTAGGACATGCTGCCTTTAAATGATTGGTTCCTCCACACTCGTAACATAATCCAAGAGTAGCAGTTAGGTTTCTAGCATTCACTGGGTTTATCATCCTTAGGGCCACTCTATAGTCCTTTACCATATGTCCAAGACGGCCACAGTTAAAACAAGCCCTACAAGGCATCTCAAGTGGGTGGTGTAGGTTATAGCTTATGTACTTAGGGATTGGGCCATTATACTCCATCCTTACCAGGTTAGTGGTTGTAGCAAAAGCATTCCCAGTCCTAGTCCTCTTGTTATCATCCCTCACATTCCTATCCCTACTAGACTCTCTATTGTTACCACTCTTCTCAAGGTTCTTTTTCAGTGACACATTCTTAACGGCCTCATCTATCAATGTTCTAGCCTTCTGCATAACCCTCTAAATTATTGCAGGCTCTGTTACTACCACCATCCATCAGATTTGTGGAGCAAGGCCATAAATGTATCTCTCAATCCTTTTGTTCTCAGGGGTAACTAAGTGAGGAACTAACCTAGCCAACTCATGGAATCTATCAGTATAGGCAGCATGGCCAGCCCTAACCATAGCGTGGTTCTAGAACTCAGTTTCTAGTTTCTGCATCTCATTGACTGGACAAAATTCCTCCCTAGTCAAAGTCTTAAAGTCTTCCCATGATATACCTATAGTGGCCTCTCAACCTCGTGTGTGGATTTGAGAGTTCCACCACGTAAGTGCCTTACCAACAAATGATCAAGCAGTGTACTTCACCTTCTAATTATCCCTACATCCACTCATATCCTTAACCGACTCCATCTTCTCAATCCAACATGTATATACTATAGCACCTCCCTTACCATCACACTCTTTTGGGTTACAAGCTAAGAACTCCTTATAGGTACAACCTCTACGGTCATTGTTCTCAATGACATTCTTAGCATCTCCCCGGATGTTGTCATTGACGGCATTGCCATTTTGAATTCCTACCATTCCCCAGGTTTCTACCTTGGCTACCTACCTAGGCTAAGATAGTGGGAAGTAAGTTTTGCAGTTGTTGTGCAATGATAATGGAGAAGTTAGGGACTCCGTCAACACCATCATTCACCTTAGTACCTTGACCACCTACTTGGCCACCTTGACCATCAATTTCACCATTACCCTGATCACTAGATCGACCTCTAGTTCTACCACCTCCTCTACTAGTCCGTCCACCCATCCTTCCACCTTGTGGTGCGGCAGTTGCATGACCAGCACTTTATGTCATCATTCTTGGCAGCATTATCTACACGAGGGAGGACATAGGTAACGTTAGGTAGGCGGGAAGGTTAATATAAGATAACTTAGTATACTATAATACACATAATATGGTCCTAAGGTGTCAACACCGATTTGTGTGAACGATATTACTAAATACACTTGAGTCATGATACGTTTATAACTACGTTAGCCACTGTACTTATACTCGCATCCTTTCCCAGTTGTACCCAGTATTAGGCTCACACATTTCAATGATTGACTTTTCTAATAGGCTATACCCTATAACCACAAAAGCAAGTATAAGCGGAACACCACGTAAATAGATCCTACAACACAACTATATGAAGGTTCTTAGGTTATAGTCTAGTCCAAACCACCTAGTTCTCTATAACCTTGGCTCTAATTACCAATCTGTCACACCCCGACATAGGCAGAAACACGAGTATGCGATAAAGAATGATTAATCATAACACAAGATACAAGATAGAGAAAACTAAAATGCATTAAAGAAAGTGTCATGATTATCTTCAACCTCAAGTACAGACTCGAGTAAAGTCCCTATCAAGAACACATCAAATAGTCACTTACAAACCTAAATGCCCACGCAGGGGTCCATGCAAATCTTAAAACATCAATCCTCAAAACACTAAGTTCAAACAAACACCAAAAGTAAGACCTCTCAATACATGATCCATACAAGATACTCTTAAAGTCTGCTAGCTCGCATCACAACCTTACTGATCATTAACTTCACCTGAAAAATGATACTCAAAAGGTCAACAATAATGTTGGTGAGCTCGTAGGTTTTAAGAAACCCAGTTGTTGTGCCAATATTTCAAACAGTGGACAATTGTGCAATATGACAGTGAATACATGCAACACATTCAAATTCTAAAACTAGCAAATCTATGCTAGCCAAATCTCATCTATATGGACCATTGCCTCACAATGTCCTCACATTCTCAATTCTCACGCACCTAAAGCCTACTAGCTGGAGCTATATATAGGGCGGCACATCACATCAAACCATAGCAAGTCCATGCTATAACAGAGCTACACAGCATATCATAAACAATCCACACGAAAAGTTTTGCATATCATATTCAATCAAAACTCATGTCATTCACATAGCAGTCATAAGCACATAACATTGTCCCAAAAACAACATAACTTTTGCACAATACAGAAAAACAGTTCAAAATAGTTTTGAGTATCATTTTCCCCCAACAGAAAAGCATTAAAAAATGGGGCTACGAGAACTCACCTCAAACAAAGGTGTCTAGTCGCAAACTCAATATCACACAAGAAAATGCAACGACGTCTGAACACGACCTAGTCCATTTAATGTTCCACTTAGACATTTATTTCCAAAACAGTTTTCAGGTTTGATGCATGTTAGGATTAAAAGTCTTCTTGATTTTGTTAGAATTACGACTGCTCAAGTTTATGTTAATACTGCTCTGATGAAGTTAGTACTGCTCATAGACTTCAAATAAATTATGCTAAGTGTTTACTACTGCTAGTACACAGTTAGTACTGCTAGTACAAAGTTAAGACTGCTCAGTTGAAGTTAATGCTGCTAGTCAAAATTAATGCTGCTAGTGAAAGTTACTACTGCTAGTACAAAGACTACTTGAAGTTAAGATTGCTTGAAGAGTTACTACTGCTAGTGATAAGTTACTACTGCTAGCACAAAGTTATTATTGTTCAAGGTTAAGACTGCTCAGAGATAAGTTAATGCTGCTAAGGTTAATAAGTTAGTACTATTTGGTGATTAGTACTGCTTATGTGATATGTATTAGTTGTTTATAGAAAATATTTTATATACTTAGGAAAGTATTGTAAGCCGAGTAGGACTCCTTGGCGTATAAAAGGAGGTTCTAGGGTATAGAGTTTGATATAGTTTTTCATAGTTTTATACGTATCAAAATCATCTTTTATCAATCTTAGTCGTATAGTTCATAGCTTCAAGGTCTTTGTAACCCTAATACTTTGAGAGTATTCGTATCATTATCATTAATAATATTGGAGCTTATTTGTTTTGAATTACTGTTTCATTGATAATTCTTCTCAATATTAAAGATTAGATTCCGCATAATCTTTAATACATTCAAACAAAGCTTTTACTATAGCTGTGTTATATTTATCTAATATAACTAATCCTTAAACAAGCTTAAGGAATTCAATCTATTGAAGTGGGATCAACAAGTGGTATCAGAGCTTGTTGAAAAGCTTTGAATAAGAAGAACCTATTTTTATACACAAGATCTTTTTTAAAGATATGGATCAATATTCTGCACACATGGTGGCTGCATCTAAAGTTCCCATACTCAAACCTGGTGAGTATGAGATCTAGAGGATGAGGATTGAACAATATATCCAGATGATAGACTATGCACCATGGGAAGTCATAGAGAATGGTACAACCTTGCCAAAAACAACAACTATAGAAGGTGTTGTGACAGAGATGCCTATTACAAGTGCTGAAGAAAAGGCTTAGAGAAGATTAGAGGTGAAAGCTAGAAGCACTTTAATGATGGGCATTCCCAATGAACACCAGTTAAAGTTTAACTCTATAAAGGATGCTAAGAAGTTGCTGGAAGCTGCTGAAAAGAGATTTGGTGGGAATGAAGCTACAAAAAATAAAGAAATCTCTTAAAGCAGCAGTATGAAAACTTTACTGCTCTAAGCTCAGAGATGCTTGATCAAACTTTTGATAGGCTTCAAAAGCTTGTGAGTCAGTTGCAGCTTTTGGGTGAAAAGATTTCACAAGAAGATGTTAATCAAAAGTTATTAAGAAGTTTGTCACCTAAGTGGAACACACATGCTATTGTGTGGAGGAATAAAGCTGATTTGAATACAATGAGTATGGATGATCTCTACAACAACCTAAAAGTGCATGAACCAAAAGTTAAAGGGATGTCTAGCTTAAGTTCAAGCACACAGAACATGGCTTTTGTGTCCTCTTCAAATAACAACACTAGCAGCACTAATGAAGCAGTTAATACCGCTCATAGAGTTTATACTACTAGCACTCAAGTTAATGCTGTTAACTCTACAAATATTGATAACTTAAGTGATGCTGTTATTTGTTCATTCTTTGCTAGTCAACCAAATAGTCCTCAACTTGTAAATGAGGATTTGCAACAAATCCATCCAGATGACATAGAAGAGATGGATTTGAGATGGTAAATGGCCATGTTGACTATCAGGGCTAGAAGGTTTTTGAAGAATACAGGAAGGAAGCTCACTGTTAATGGCAATGAGACTATTGGTTTTGATAAGTCCAAAGTGGAGTGTTACAACTGCCATAAAAGGGGACATTTTGCTAGGGAGTGCAGAGCTCCAAGAAATCAAGACAACAAGAACAAGGAAAGCTTAAGAAGGAGTGTACCTATGGAAACATCTACTTCTACAGCTATGGTGTCATGTGACAGTCTTAGTGGATATGACTGGAGTGATCAGGCAGAAGAAGGGCTTAATTATGCACTCATGGCTTTCTCATCTGACTCAGAGGTATCCAATGATTCTATTTGTTCAAAATCTTGTTTGGAAACTGTTGAACTTCTTAAATCTTAAAATGATCAACTATTAAAAGATTTAAAGAAATTTGAGTTAATGGTTCTAGCTTATAACACAGGTTTAAAGTCTGTGGAAGAAAAACTTGAAGTTTATAAAGCAAATGAGTCTATTTATTTACAAGATATTAAGGGCTTAAAATTTGAAATTCACACAGGAGAAATAACATTAGAGAGCTTAGGAAGAAGCTTGAAATAGTTCAAAAAGAAAAAGATGGCATTCAACTTAATGTAGATAAATTTGAACATGCATCTAAAAGTTTAAACAAGCTCATAGAGTGTCAAATAGTTGACAATTGCAAGAAAGGTTTAGGCTATGAAAATTATAATGCAGTTCCACCTCCCTACACAGGAAATTTCATGCCTCCAACACCTGACTTGTCCTTTACTAGTTTAGATGAGTTTCTTAATGAACCTGTAGTTGAGAACAGTAACGCTATGTCTAGTAAAGAAGAACCTAAGGTAGTTAGGAAGAATAATGATGCCCCAATTATTGAAGAATGGGTGTCAAATGATGAGGAAGAGGATGTGTCTCATCCTAAAACTAAAAAGAAAATAGTTAGGCCTAGTATTGTTAAGAAAGAGTTTGTCAAATCTAAACAACAAGAAAAAACTGCTAGGAAAACTGTTAAACAAGTTGAGCAACATAGGCAAAACACTCACAGCCTAAGAGGCAATCAAGGAAATTAGAACAATATGATGTCTCAATAACTAAGAAGTAATTTTAAGATGTTTAATAAGGCCTGTTATATGTGTGCAAGCTTTGATCATTTGCAAGTTGATTGTAATTACCATCAAAAATAGGTTCAAAATCAAAGGATGGTAAAACCTGTTTGAAACAATTATCAAAAGGTGAATCATCAAAACTTTGCTAAAAAGACTCACCCCTGTGCTAAAAAGAACATAGTTCCAAGAGCAGTACTAATGAAGTCTGGTTTAGTATCAATTAATATTGCTAGACATGTTAATGCTGCTCACTCAAAAACAATAGTGAATGCTGCTAGACCAATGTCATATCTTTCTAAAATAGCACATTCAACTATTAAGAGGCCCATTCATAAGAACACAGCATTTAAAAACAGTAATATAAATCAAAAGGTTAATACTGTTAGGGGTAAAAAATTTAATACTTGATTGATTTGAAACTCAACCCTTTTATAAATATAAATATATATAAATATATAATACTTATAATAAGGAAAGTCAAAAATCTCTCAATGTAGTAAACCGGGAGTATGATTCCCGGGTCGTTATCCCCAACGAGGAATGCAATTGAAAGTCGAGAGTCATTTTGATAATCGATGCTTGAATGGAACAAGATTATGATTGGATTTCTAAAGCTACGGGAAAATTAAGGAAAACACTTAAAAACAATTAAGGGAAAACAAATTTTAACTAAAAACGTAAACCGAGAATCCTAAAACGCGACCTAAAAACCCTAAATTATCCAAATTAAGTCCTAAAATGATCTTTTTGGTTTTTATAAGTCTTAATTGACTAAAATGCTAGAACAAAGAAAACTAGACCAAAAACGGAAGAGATTAGGGCTCAAAAACACTAAAAACGTGAACGGGATTCAATCTCGTTCTTTAAAAAATCAAATTTTGCAATTTTAACCCTACGAAAGCAAATCTAATTTTCCTAAGTCCTAAATGTTAAAAGAAAATTTTCTAAAAAAGAATTATATTTTTTTGACTTTTTTATAATTTTTTATGAATTAAAAACGATTTTAATGAAATTAAATGTTTAAAAATACTAAACTAATTAATAAAAATCTAAAAAAATTAGCAAAAGTAGCTTGAACAAAGAAGAATCTAATAAAAATAAGCTGGTGAAAACAGCTTATCAAATAAGCTGTGAAATAAGCTTAAAACGGCTTATAAGCCAAAAGAGGCAAAACGTGTATAAGTATTTAATTTTGCAAAGTAAAATCGAAAAAGACCCCAGGGCGAGTGGTAGTGTGTGTGTTGTGTAAAACGTTTGGTGAATAGGGGTGAGGTCCCGGGTTCGAGCCTTGCTCACCTGGGACTTCCCCCAATTCCCAAATGTTTTTTAAAAGCCATTTTTTTACAACTTTTTAAAAGACTAAAAAAACACTTTTTACAAAAACACTTTTTTTATAAACCAAAAATAAGCACAAAATAAGCTGTTAAAGAGGACAGAATAAGCTAGACTTCACTAAGACACTAAAAGGCTAACTGTTTAGCTAATTAAGCACTAAAAAGCAAACTAAAAAGAGAAATAAGCTAAGGCAGATGATAAGCTATACCTAAAAAGCAATTTTGAACAAAAATAAGCAACTACAATAAGCTAGAATGGCAGTTTACTTAAAAAGCTATAAAACTTATGGATTTTAAGCTTCAAGGCAAATAAGCTTAAATAAGCTCTAAACTGAAAGAAATAAGCTAAATTGGGCTTAAACTAACCTAATAAGCTAAACTAAACCTAGAATAAGCAAATGCAATAAGCTAATAAGCCTAAATAAGCAAATAGCTTTTTGGCCAAAACTGATAAGCAAAAAAGCCAAAAGGGACTTTTCTAGCTTAAAAATAAGCTAGCAAAAGGATCCTTATGGCTTAGTGGCTTATACCACTAAAAAGAATGGCCAAAAAGCTACAATAAGCAACAATGAAAAAGCAGTTTGAAATTCAAATAAGCACTTAAAAAGCTTCATGAAAAAGCTATCTCACACTGTTTTGACACTTAGACAAATTTTTGCAAACTTTTGTAATCTTAACAAAACACCACTTTTGAGCTTAAAAATAAGCAAACAAATAGATCCTTATGACTATATAACCTACAAACAGATTAAGTTTTGACCTCAAAGAACAAGAATCAACAATCAAAAGAGAGTTTGAAATTCAGGATAAGCCACAATAAGCAAATGAAAAAGCTATTTCTCAAATTTTCAAACACTTAGCAAATTTTTGACAGTTTTGGCAAAACACAAAAATGACAAATGCAGGCTATATGACTATGATTCTAACCTGTTTTAAGACATGCATAAACACAAAAACTTCACAAAATCTCAATAAGCAAGATCACAATCAAATAAGCAAATAAGATGAGCTTAAACCTCACTGTTTCAAACCACAAACTCTTAAAGCCTTGAAAATGAGATTTACTACTTAAAAACTTAAACAAACTGATTTTTAGGACTAATTTAAGCTAAACTAAATTGACTCAAGTGTCAAAATGCAATTTTGACCCATTTTGACCCATTAAAACAGTTTAACCAAACACCCCTTTAACTTTTAAAAACACTTTTTAAAGCTGATTAACAAAGATATAAGCAAACTTAATGGAAAACAGATAACAAGCAAGTAAAGTTAAGCAATATTAAGCATAAAAAGAACAAGAATAAGCACTTAAATAAGCTAATGAGTAATAAGCAATTCAAAGGCAAATAAGGACAGTTTAACTGAAAAACTTAAATAAAAGGCATAAAAGCAACAATCAAAGACAAATAAGCATAGATAACATAAATAAGAAACAAAAAGCATAAATAAGCAAGAAATAAGCAGTGCTATAGTGAAATAAGCCAAGACTTAAAAAGAAAGAACTTACAAAACCCTTGCTTAAACAGGGCAAACAAATGCTCTTAAGAGCTTATCTACAAGCTCTAGCTTATCAAAGATAAGCTAGTAGTGTCCATAAGCCCATCCAAATTTGGCTTATCATCCATTAAGCTGTGGTATTTGAGGGTGATATTTTATATATTTTTTTTTTTTGTAAAATTTTCTTAAATACCTTATATATAAATGAAGACAGATTTAACAATATGCTTAAATAAGTTCTTATAAAAAGCTTATGCAAGATTCTTGATGGCTTTTTTTGAACACAAATGAGTAAAACAGTTTTTAAACTAAAACTTGAAATTTCATTAATAAAAACATTACAATATTTAAAAGGTTACAATAAAAATTAACTAGGTGAAAAACTTAAACTAAAAACTAACTGCCAAAGGCTTACAAGTGAGCTCTATTTATACTAATCAAAAGAAGATTCTAGGAGTGTGCTTTCTTTGTGAGAGCTCTTGCAGGTGTGTTTGTTGTGTGAGAGGGATCCACGAGTCATCATAGCCATCCAAAATGAGTAGTGCCCAAGTCTTGTCATCTTAGCCATTGATCTCTTGTCTTGTTCCTTGGACGAATGAGGTTGCAAGGGATTGCCAAGGTGGATTTTGGGGGGATAAGGTGTGTAAAGGTGTTGGTCGACATAGGGGAGAAGAAAGGGGGATGATGTCTTGTCTGGTAGTGAGGACAGGACACTATCCAGGGAGATGATGAATAGTGTTCCCGCTATATTTGAAGTTTGGGAAATGGCAAGAAAGGTCCCTGAAAGTGTATAACTTGATGACAAACATAGTCCTTGTATTTTGCAATTTTGGCCCTTTTTGTTTGTAAATGGTTTGCACCGTTAGTTCTTTTGTGCTAACGGGGTTAAGTTTAAGCGGGAAGGGGATTAACAGGGTGTTATAAAGGGTGATGGTGGGCTAGTTGTTGGGGCGGGTATGGTTTAAAAGGACTTGGGCCTTTTAGAAGGCTTAAGGCTTATAAAGATATAAGTGGGTTGACCCGGGCCCACTAGGTGGGTACGGGTGGGCCCACTTTTGGCAATTTAGGTTTTCGTGTTCGGTTTTTGATGCTCTTTCCAATGCCACTTCCCGGGGTTGACTTTGACTTTAACTTTTTTTTGTTGACTTTGACTTGGTCTTTTTTACTTCTCACGGTCTTTCCGTTCTCGTGCTCGGTTTTGTCATTTTTGGCTTCGTTTTTTTCCTATCCATAGATATCCATTACCTGCACAACACAAATGCAAAACATACAAATACAATGTATTTTTGGTATGTTTTTGGTCATTTAAGTCATGTTTTTAATGGAAAATGGTATGTGTAATTAAGCACATACCAAAATCCCTCTTACTAAATATTGCCGTGTCCTCACGCAATGCCATAAGTAAACACTTAGAAAACCACGAATCTTAATCCCCCTTGACTAATAACCTCGAAAAGTAGCTAAGTATTCGTCAAAGGGAATTAAAGAATCAATAGCTTTGAAAAGCCCAGTTTTGACCGTTTTTTATATTTACACTAACTACCACTAATATTTTTGTATTTTTCCTTTTTCTTTTTCTCAATTAACTAACATGTTTGACTTTCGTTATTTTATAACTTTTAGGGATCATAGAACAAGAAATATTTCAATCCTAAAATGCCCCAAAAAGGATAAATTCATCGTTCTTGACTTTTCACTCATCCCAAACCAAGCTTAAAACGAAATCACCGTTAAATATAAGTTAAGATGCTAACACTACTCATACTTGCAACTTGTGAACTTTTTACTCCCGAAAATTATTATAATTTAGGTGAATGTGTTATTTTGAATTTCAACCATGGATTAACGTTTTGCAAAATTCTATGCTTCACGTTCCACCCGAGAATAATGAGTTTGAAGGCGAGATCATCCCATGTAGCGACTTTCGTCTAGGCACATCCCAACCTTGCGGCTAAGTGACCAGGCTTTTGACACCTCACAGAGACTAGTATCGGGACTCACGGACCTTTGGTTTCAAAAACTCTTAGGTTTCCCGTATATACATAGCTTATTTAAAAACTTAAAATGAAATAGTCAAAGTTCAAAAGCATATTTAAATTTAACAAAAAGAGATCTATTTATTAATTCACACTTAATATTAAACATAGCATTGATGCAATTGTAACCCTCGACCATTTAGAAGGCTGCAACATCGGTTGTGAGCCGGCAAGATGCAGCAAACTTTTATCAGCCCACAGTTTATTATTCATTATATTTTTCATTTTTCATCACTTTTTTTTCATTTTACTTTATAATATATAGAGAAGACTTCTTTTTAAAAAATTTAAGTATAAATTTGAACTAAGACTAAAATTTTTGCTATTAACTACATAAAAATTGTTGATTTAAGTTTAATCTCCAAAAATAGCACGTATTATTAATCCGGTTAGGAGCTTATGGGAGAAAAAGCCACAAATTACATACATGAGCTCTTAAGATTTCCAAATAATCCTTGTTTAGCATCCAACTCATAATTAACTCTATCATTTTTCGTTCTTCGCGAATTTCCGTGAACGCTTAGCCTAAAAGTTAAGGAACAAGCTAGAGCTCAACACGCTCGATCGAGTCAAAATTTATTCTTATTCTGCCCAGCACGAAGTCAAAATTGTGACAAAACACTTATTTTTTTTTGAAAATTTTTATTTTTTCATTTTTTTGAAATTTTGGTGGTAAAAACGAGATCACGTGAAAACAACGACTGCAGGCATAAACAAATCCATAGATCACCCCCATACTAAAACTAAACATTGTCCTCAATGTTTTAAGAAGGGTCTCTACGTAAATCCTAAGCCATTTATTAAGTATGCTTAAAGATAAACGTTAGTCGATTAGATTAGGATATTGGATTTCCCAAATGAAGTTGGGGATTTGAAGCTCTTGTGATCGAAGGACAAAACCACAAGCACGAGAGGCTTCAAAAATCCGGGCAAATCCTGTACAATCACAAAAACACAAGCAAACGAGAATGGAAATAGGCACACCTCCTCACAACAAAAAAACACTTATTCATTACTACATAATATTATAATTAGATTAAGATAAGCATGGTATGCCACCCACGAAGCGCTTGTTTAGGGTCACTAAGCTTGACCCAATCCCCGAATTCATTTGTCCTTGGGGAAGGTTTGGAGATCCGGGACAACCATTTGTGGTACGTCCCCTCCAAAGTAGTGCTTGATTATATGACCGTTCACCTTGAAGTTTGGCCTAGAGTTTTGAGATAACTCAACGGTGCCATATGGAAAGACATGGGCAATGGTGAACGGTCCGGACCAACGGGATTTTAACTTTCCCGAGAACATCTTCAGTCGAGAGTTAAAGAGGAGGACTTGATCACCGACGCTGAAAACGCGGTTTTTGATCTTTGAGTCATGGATCCTCTTTGTTTTCTCTTTATAGATCAAAGAGTTCTCATAGGCTTGATCACGAAGTTCATTTAGTTCATTGAGTTGAACTTTTTGGTGATCACCCACGGTCTTAAGGTCAAAGTTTGCATGCTTCAAGGCCCAGTAGGCTTTGTGCTCAAGCTCGATCGGTAGACGACATGCCTTTTCGTACACGAGCTTGTATGGGGTACACTCGATGGGTGTTTTGTAAGCGGTACGGAAGGCCCAAAGCGCGTCATTTAATTTATCCGACCAAGAGGCACGGTTCTCGCCTATGGTCCTTTCAAGAATTCGTTTCAAGCCACGATTGGAAACCTCAACTTGCCCACTTGTTTGTGGGTGATATGCGGTGGAGAGATGGTGAGTAACTCCGTATTTAAGCATGACCTTTGCAACCTGGTCATTGCAAAAATGGGTTTCGCGATCACTTATGATAGCACGAGGGGCACCGAATTGGGCGAAGAGAGATTTAAGAAATTTGCAAACAACTCGGGCGTCATTGATGGGGAGCACTTACTCTTCGACCCATTTTGACAAGTAGTCGACAGCCACGAGTATATATTTATTCCCTCGTAAAGACGGGAACGGCCCCATGAAATCGATGCCCCACACGTCAAAGATTTCGCAAACTTGGATGGAATTTTAAGGCATTTCATCACGTTGCAAAATTTTTCCTTGACGCTGACAAGTTTCAAATCAAGTGACCAAGTCATGAGCATCTTTG
>BQNB010013707.1:7354-76624 GCA_026074375.1 Tanacetum coccineum
GACGCTCCCTTTTTTGTCTTTTCTGGGGGAGGTGTTTTTTGGAACTTTTTTAGTCGTTTTTAGGTAGAAAATTTGAATTCAAAATATTTATTTTGAATAAAACATTTCTTTTAAATCTAAAAATATTTTGTAAAAGTTATAAAAATGTTTGTGATATTTTTATAAAAAATGTGAGGTTAAATAAAAATTCCTTTGATCATAATATAAATTAAGCATTTATTTATTCATACCTTAAGTGATTTACGTCGGGTGCAAACTTCGTTGAAGCAGACTTGAGACGTCGAGAGATGTTGTCGTATGAATGCATTGATGATTTGTGATCACACGTAACTTAAGCACTTTACGTTATGTGTTATAAATTACATGTTTGTCATCACCAAAACATAAAGAGAATGTATAGATTGAATATCGTAATATTTCTACCAACAATCTCCCCCTTTTTGATGAGGACAAACTATGTAAACTATAACTCATAGTAAACTGTATAAGTTACTTGCTTCCACTTCTTCTCCCCCTTTTGTCAAAGAAAAAATGTAGACTCTTTGGCGAGACATATACTACACTTTAAACCTTGAACCAAAGAGGCGAGCTTGCATCATCCCTAGTGAAGTCTTGCTCCTATCAACCCCGTTTAATAATCCCAAGATATCTACATTGACACTCGAGCATCCCTTAGCTCATTGCACTCCTATGACACTTGCATTCTATGTATATAGACTCTAGCGGATCCATGGATCAAATTTGTTGCAAACTCTTAACCTACATTAAGGGTTAGTTTCGTGGCAACATAAAAACTAATATATGAAGCGATACTAAAGGGTTGGATACACATATCAAGAAATGTGTAAATGTCTTAACGGTTGCAACTCCCCCTCGTGTAATGCTCCCCTCCCCCCTTCTTGGTGCACCAAGAACACAAGCACGGAAGTGTGCTACAAAAAAATAGAAAATTGCACAATATATAATACCGATGATAGCAATATATATCCCTGCACTAACGGGGAACACTACATCATGTCCTAAGATAAATCCCTCTACACAAGTGACATTTATATAAAGAAAATATAAAACCTAGACACATGCAATCGTAGTTTAATAACAACACCAAAATCCAGGATAAAAAGAATTACGATGTATACTTCAACATGAGAAATGTTTAATGGACCCATTGATAAGGTTCGACCGACACATGCTTAAGGACTAAGACTTGACCAACACCCTTCGGTATAATACCGACTTTAATAAACGAGAACAAAATTCGTTTATTGATTGACACGCTATTATTATGAGAATGACGTCTTCCAGGATGTCATTTGGATAAGGAGTATGAACGCATTTTGATCGACATGTTTCTTATGGTATCGTCATCTAACCAAGATGATGATATGGATTTGAATAGACTAAGGGTTGTATTGAGAGATTTGCCTAAATGCCACAAGGTTTTCTTTGTTAGCATTTAATGTATCTTTTCATGTTTGGAGCATTTAAGGATAAACATTATCGTAAGACTTTAAGTCGAACTAAATGTTGATGATAAGGATGATTTGTTGAGGAAACATAAATGAAGAAGGGTGAGCGTGAATGAAAGGGGAAGGTGTTGAATATAGGTTTGTTGGGTGTTTTGTTGGTTGCTAATTTTGACGAACAAAGGTAAAAATGTGAAATGAGGTAGTAGTTCTTTCATAGTGAAAGAAAAATGAAAGACACGACAGTGTGATGACTCAACGAAGAAAAAAAGAAACACTATGAAGATTGAATCTCTCCCTTGTGTTCTTTCACTTGCTAAGAAAAGTGGAAATGTTTAGATGATAAGACGCATTTCATTACCAAATTTACTTGAGTTTTGACAACATAGGCATAAATTCTTATGAGTATGAGACGCATTTCATTACGAAATTCACTTGACTTTTGACAACATAGGCACACATGCTTATGAGTGTCAGGATATGAGGATGAGACACATTTCATTATGAAATTCACTTAACTTTCGACAACATAGGCACACATGCTTATGAGTGTCAGGAAATGAAGATGAGATGCATTTCATTATGAAATTCACTTGTGGAGAATGGTTACATGGTGAATCTTCTTGTGAAGATGACTAAGTGGATGACTCGATATTGGTAGTGGTAAGGATGACTCGGTTTTAAAAATTGTTTGGTTTCATAGTGGAATAAAATCACATATGTGAGTTCTTGAGAGTATTTGGTTAAAGGATATATGTGAACAGGTGTGTTTTCCCTTCCCTTTTAATTCGTGCTCATTAGGACATAAATTATGGGAATAAAAAAAATAAATGAAGAAAAATAAAGATGGAAGCGATGAGCTTGACAATGTCATGACGGATGACGGTTAGCATACGATGAACTTCATCCACGAAGTTATGTAGCTCTTCTCGAGTATTGTGAATGTTCATAGAACAATCACACGACGAGGTACGAGGTTGTCTTAAAGGTGGTAGCGAAAATGTGGACGAAAGATATTAACCATATATATAATAATAGAGCCATGATTATGGTTTTTGTGAAATGACTTAGACATGAACAATGAGTGACATTTTAATTTGCATTTCGCGAATTAAAAATGCTTAAACATTTCAGATGAAATGATTAAGTTGTCGAGATTTATCGGAATGTTTTTAATAGTATCAAGACTATTAAAATGAGAATGACACGTTTATGAGATTTGTTTCATCATTCCTAGACCTAGACTTAAAAAGTTAAACACTTCACGTTTGAGTGGTTTGGTGAGGATGTCGGCGATGTTGTCTTCTGACGAAACTTTTTTGATGAAGATATTTCCTTTTAGACATTGTCACGAAGGAAATGACCACGAATTTTGATGAGTTTTCTATCCTAAGATCAATGGATAATGTTCGATCCTCATTGTGTATGAGGTGAGTATGACGATAAACCATCGTGACATTCCTAAGGAGATGGAAAGGACTAACGGAAGTGAAAGTACTTAGTCTTAAGGTGTGTATATTAAAGAGGCTACGAATCACTTATGTAGAAACTCGTAAGACCTTTGTCACAAATCACAAAGGTTTATTTAAGCTTTTAGCTTTAGGAAGAGCATTTTAACATATGTTGTTAAAAGGCTTGAATATGAATTTTCGGATATGACCTTTAACGTTTGCGATCGCAAGTTAAAGATACTTGAATATTTCAGATGAAATATTTAAGTTGTCAAACCTACTTGGAGGAGTGTTAGATATGTATCTAACTTTTCCTTGACGAAAGAGTGGATTATTTGAAAGAAGGCAAGATGATTAAGAAGGGAATGTGTGGGTGAAGGCTCTAGGACACGTTAGATTAGATTAGTGACACGGACGCGAAGAAAAATATTCTAGTGTGAGAAAAAATATACCTAGATGCATAAGACATATAGATATAGGCATATAAGTTTATCTAAGCATGCATCGACACAATAATCAACGAGATTAATGTGTAAGACTCTATGGCATTTAAACGTCAATTGTCATATATTAATTGTCATACATTTAAGTGTAGGTGTACAATTAACACGTAAGTCATGTAAAATGACGCATACAAAACATGATAATTTTAAATGTAATCGTCATGTAAAACATGTTAGCATTTAGCATTTAGGAGCATGTGTCATTTAGATAAACTAAGAAATATTTTATCTAAATTGCTAGAAAAAGACAAATGCCTTTATAGTGGACATGTATTTAATATCTAAGCAATTAAACGTTGAGCATCAAGATCATAAAGACATATAATTGCATTACATGTGAACAAGTAATCATCTTGAAACATTAAAGCACATATGTGAGGTGCATTGTGTCTAGATTGACTAAGGAGAAGCCTAATTTCTACGTGCTTAATGTGTACTCCTAATGAGATACAAAGTCTATCGATGTAGACTATCAATAGGCATATTTAGGAAGAGTCATTTAATCAAATTAGAGAATGAATATGAGACTATCACTAGTGGTGCTCATTTCAGGCTAAACACGACTATTTTTACGGGTTATACTCCGAACCCAACTTCACTCTTGAAAGAAATTCAACCGTTAGGTCAAATTGAATTTCTAGTGCAATAGATTCTCCAGTAGTCATTGTCATGTTAGATAAAAAGAATTCTTATATTTGCCTAATAAAGTGTAGCAAAGATAAAATTTGTATTATCTTTTCATAGAGGGCCTAACATGACTCGACTAACATACATTAATTCTGGTTCACATAATCCTAATCAAGAGGTGTGGAATTCTAAGATAAACGTAAGCAAGATGTTTTAATCTTTTGTTCAAGATCTATAGGTTGTTTGTTTTCGATTACATATTGCTTGATTTAATGGATGTCTTATATTTAGTTTTCCCCCCCACCCCACCAATCCTTACCAGTGTAGTTTCACATGTGAAGTTTAACGATTTTGGTTTTTTTAAAAGCACGAGATGTGGCTTATTTATTTGATGATCAATAAAAAATATGTTATATTGAGAGTGTTTTAAGAATGCTCATTTGCATGTCTTGTGAAATAAATCTCATTAAGATTATTTATCTTAATTAAGTTTATGATTCTTTAATGATGAATGATTGAAAAGAGACATATTTTATTTTTTTAAACAAATATGCTTTTCTAAAATTATTATTCTTATCAATGTTGTATATCATAATTAAATAAGTATTTGAATAAATGTATTTTTACATGTTTATGCATTGACACATATTGTGATAGGTTATTTTTCAATTCTAATAACTTATATTTTTCAAATAATATGTAATGTATTATCTTGTAACACAACCATTCATGCCACGGAGAAACTAAAATACTTTGATAAATTTATCATATGTCAATCGTTTAATTTACGATGATGTATTGAGTTCATTAAACTAATCAATAGATAATGTTTCCCAAACATTCATGTTATCCTAGGTGGATGAACAAAGAATATTATCTTATTTAAAGAGTTAGCTAAATATGAATTGAGATTAGTGTGTGCTTTTAAGGTTTGCATTAAGCAAAGTTTACATAATGTTGTTTAGTTTTTCCTAGTGTTTTGGTTTTTCAAAAATGACCCATTTACCAATTGCATTGTAATTCATTTGTTATTTTTATGCAATGTATTAAACATATTAGTAATAATATATTGAACACAACCTTCGGACACGTAACTTATATACATCATCAACACAATAGTGAATTATACCATGCATATTATTTTTATCTAGAAAATGATGTAATTATTTTCATATCAATCTAGTGTGATTGAGTATGTAGATCCAAGATAATATCTTTTGTTATATATTGATATAGTCTTGAAGCTAAACAAATAAGTAATACCAGAATTCCATGTCCAAGGGGGGTGGGGGGGGGGTGGGGGGGGGGGGTGGGGGGGGGGGGGGGGGGTGCGTGGTGGGGTCGGGGACGATACTAACCTTTGTCACGAGTGGTGAAGGGTGACTTCACTGGTGATTCTGTCTCTTAGCTTACTATAGTCCTCGGCTTTTCAGTGTGTACATAGAGTTGATAATCAATGATGAGCTCGTGCTAGAGTCTGAGCAGGTCAGTTGTCTGACGGTCGATAAGCACTCATACTTAGGGGACGTCATATTCCTATATCACTTAAATCATCAAGGGGGGACCCCTCGCTGGGCAGCGAAACACTCATTTAAAAGAAAATAAATAAAGATTTTAATATGTTCCATTAAATCCTGACTAGTATTAAATGTGAGGTCATTTAAAATGATGACCTAAGTGAGTTATTATGTTTAATAAGGTTTACAAGATGTTGATGTAACATTTGCAAACAAAGTGATCTTTTCCTATATGCAATGCAAGAACAATTTCGCAATCTTAATGCAAGAAATCTAGCATAAGTTCTAGTTAGGCATAATTCGAAAAACTAGTTACAAACGAATAGTGTACATGGAACATGTGCTTAGATATTTAATTAGCTCAATTGAAAATAGCAACGATCACTTAATAATTTCTATTAACAAAATTAAGACACAAAGAAGTGCACATAATCATATAGCATAACACATAAAAGTACTTGTCGTCGTTTTGTGTATTAGATACAACTATGTATACTTAGCTCAGTTTTGTTTGAAAACGAATTAGTTTCCTCCCCCGTTTTAAAAATTAACAAATTTTAATAATTTTGAAAAGTTAATTACACTATTTTTCAAAGATATACCGACTAGAAATGCCCGACTCGAAGGAAAAGGTAAAATACAAGTTTTACGTCAAAACAAAACACAAATTTTTGACCCTTATGTAGTATTTTGCATTTATGACTTACTTAATGATGCGTATTTTATTTCAAAATATATTTTTACCAAGTTTTAAAATTTATAAACTCGATCTACCTAACCACACACTAACGGGAAGAGAACCCAATCGTGGGTAGTATAGACTGGTAAATCCGAGGTCGTCCCAAGAGTTAAGTTGTAATTAGTTTTAATTTGAAATGTCACGTTTATAAAATGATTTTTGATTTGAATTGAAAGGAATTAAAATTAACAATAAAATAAATAACTGGAAATTAAAAGAGTTGGAGATATCAAGAGAGAAAACATGCTAACCTAGTTACTTCATTACTATCGTTATGAGAACGTATTCCTGTGCAATGTTAAACTATGGTTTCATTAGCGGTTTCTAAGGTCGATAGACTTGAATATGCATATGCAGTCTATCCTATACTCCCTGCGATTCCAAATCAGTCCCAAATCATCTGGGAGGTAGGTTATCCAGGTTGCAGTGATTAATCCCAACTATTCCAAAAATATATCTAATAATCTATAAAGATTATTAACTCTCTTTGAAAGAGTTCTTGTGCTTTTTAAGTATATAAAGTGATAAGTGCGGTGACCGGTTAGTTCCTACACCAGGTAAGGAGTTAGTGATCCTCCCTAGTACCCATTGGATCCCATATTGACTAGATAATCTAATTATGGGGCAAGCTAGGTCCAAACCACCCGTACTACCAAAACCCAGGGTTACACGATAGTCAAGGAATATCTAATGAAACCATAATCTAACAGGAAACAATCATAACAAAAGTAATTACATAACTAGGCCAGCACTTTAAGTGCTTTGCCGCTCATGGTAATGGAAACACAGCAAGAATTAGAAGAAATCATAGATTGAAAACTCATAATTCTTACATTATTCGTATTTGAACGATTAAATACAAAAAGTAAGTAAAGTGTGATCTCCCTTGGACTCCATGTGGAATTCTTTGAAGGTTGGAAGCCTTGACGCCTCTCAATTGTTTACAGGAAGTGATGTCGGAATAGCTTGAATGAGGCCTCTATTTATAGGTATCGAACCTGTTACGGCGCAACCAATAAAGGTGTTACGCCGTAACCATCTTACACGGCATTCCATAATAAAGCAGCTGTTACGGCGTAACCAGATATGATGATACGCCGTAACCTTCAAATAATGTCCATAAGTACGTGATCTTCATTCCATATTTGTAGATTCTCATGGTTACGGCGTAACTAGATAAGGTGTTACGCCGTAACTATAACTTTGACAATATTTCCTTCCAAATATATGGTTACGGCGTAACTAGATATGGTGTTACGCCGTAAAGTCTTCCTTGATCTTCGTACTTGCTTAATTTATGTTACGGTGTAACCATTTTGGGTGTTACGCCGTAACATTCTTCAGAATTTACATTGTAAGTCCTTTTTCCCTTGTTTCTTTTCACTTTCTTGCATTTCACCTGAAAACTACAAAACAATAGAAAATATCTCGTTTTCGAGTGTTAGTGAAACATTTGCAGGTAATATAGGGGGTATTTTGCCACCAAAAAGTATTAAATATTTGATGTTATCACTTAAGTTTGGAATAAATACTTTGAAGTATTTTTAAACGAAAGTAGGCTCAATTATGTTTAAAATGACGGGTGACACGACTTCTACGGACTTACGGTTGATTTTATATGAATTTTCAAAGTTTCTGAAAATCTGCCGAATCAGACAGGTGGCCCCCTGATTTAGGGGTGTAAACGATTCAAGCTTTTAACGAGCTACTCGAGCTCGAGCTCGTTTTACTAGAGCTCGAGCTTAATACTTACGAGCTCGAGTCGATCTCGAACAAATATTAGTGCTCGATTAGTTTGACGAGCCGAGCTTTGAAAACTAATATTTGGCTCGGCTCGTTCGAAAACTCGTTTAAATATCACGAATCGAACGAGCCTAACAAGCTAGTCGAGCTTAACGAGCCGAACGAGCTACTCGAGCTTAACAAGCCAACACTTAATATATAAGAGTTATCATTTAGTTGTTTAAAAAACTAAATGATAACTCTTTTAAGTTTAATCTATATTAATACACTTATTTATCTTACCTAAACTTATATAAAGCATTTGAATGTGCATTTTTATTTGCATAAACATGTTTCAATCAAATTATATTGATTTATAAACTTGTAAAAAGCATTGTACTTCTTCCGGTAAAGGAGCCATTCACGTATAGCAACTATAGACATGACATACATCATGTATTATGAGTATCAAAGTAAAATTCAAACCAGTTTGATATTTGATGAAGTTGAGTGTGACATTGAGCTAATAAGGGTTATGTTATCTTTCCCTCTTACGATGATTCATGATATAAGTTACGTGCTAAAATATACGATTTTGAATGAGAGCTGAGTCGCAAGTTAATAACTATATGTCATGCACACAAATAGATATAAACAAGCCACACACATAAAAGCATGCATAAGTAAGAAGAAAACTTAAAATGAGAAGGATGATAAACTAATATAACCATCCATTTGAGATGCTGCTACTTGAATTAGATGCATCTCAATTAGGTTTGAAAGTGATTTTGAAGTGAAAACGAAGCAAAGTAAAACTGACAGCAAATTTGACCCGCATGGGACAAAAATTACATAAGATTCATCTAACTTGATTAAATGCATCTTATATATGTAAATGCATCTAATTTTCAAACACACACACATACTATATTAATTTTGAAAAATATTCTCTATATTAATTTGAGACTTTTATTCATCTTGCATTAACCCACGATTGCTACTAAAACTTTACTAATTTGTTTTACTACTTTAGTTTGTACTCTTTTATATAACGCCTACTTTTTCACCGCTTTTTTTTCATTTATATAACATCTTCATCACGCTCCTAATCCCGCACCCAATACCAATTCATTTTTTGATCCAAATTCGACATCTGAAACTGTGATGATTTAATTGTCAGCTTGATATGATGAATGATTATAGACATGCTAACGTATGAAATGCTTCTAATTGATGAAAATGGAAAGTGATGAAGAATAAGTAAACCATATTGAATTTTGTTTATAAAAAACATATGAAATGATCAGCCACACAAAACTTGTCGCTATAAAATCATGTTGCTCGTGCACTGTACTCTATACTAAAAGTCTAAATAACTGAACGTGCCGATTCACACCGTAAATATATAAATAAAAATAAAATTATAAATATATAAAAAAGTGTCACAAACCAACAATCAATGATACCGAGAAGTAGTATAGAGCTTTCCCGGGTCGTAAATCCCCAACGAGGCTGGAATGGTAAATCGATACGATCGAAGATTTGAGTTTGAAGGAAGGAATGAGTTTGGGAAGTTGAAAAAGTCAAATTAAACAATAACGAACTAAAACGTCTAAGAAAAACCTAGAAATTATGAAATTAAACTAGAAAACGAAGGCCCGAATCCCGAACAAAAGGGGGAAAACCTAAAAACTTTAAAAATAACCCTAAAAAGAAATTTTTGCTTCTAAACTACTCTACGGGTCAAATAACGAAGAATGAAAAAGACTAGACCGAAAACGGAGTTCGTTTGACCCAAAAACGAGTCAAAACAAAAACCCGTACCCGGACCCGTTCTTTAAAAGATGAAAAGTTATAAAAATGACCCTACGAAAAATTTTATATTTTTCCTACAAACTAGATGACAAAAGAAAATTTTCTAAAAAAGCAAAATATTTTTTTGATAATTTTTGTATTTATTATGAATTTAATAAACTTTTAACTAAATTAAATTATAAAAAATATTAAACGTCTACGAAAAATTCTGAAAAATTTACACAAAATACTAGACTCTATAAGGTACCTACGAAAAATAAAAGACACCACACAGCTTATCAAATAAGCCCGAAAATAAGCTTGACAGCTTATTAGCTTATTTGGGCAAAACTTGTATAAAACCAAAGTCCCTTGAGTCTTTAACGAAAAAGACCCAAGGGCGCAGTGGTAAGTATGCTTGAAAGGGAGGGGATGTATCGAGGGGTCCCGGGTTCGAGTCTTGCTCACCCGGGTCCCTTGTCTTCCCTTCTCTTTTTTTTTTTGGTAAAGTCCAGGGTAGGAAATGTACAAAATGAAACTAAAGGGTAGGCGGGTAAAGTTTTGGGAATTTACACTACTATGAAAACGACTAACCTTGAACTTTGGAGAAAGTACCAAACAGACCTCGCGACATAGCTTATTTTTAGCTTATTAAAAAAATGAGTTTTAGCAAAAACTTAAAACTGAAAAGTTATAAAAGAGCTTATTCTCCACAACTTTAATAAAAGCTCTTATTACTTTAAACAACAGAATAAGCTATAAAACACAGCTTAAAAGTGGCAGTTTGGCTACAAGGGCTTAAAAGCAAAAATGTTGCTAAGTCTTGGCTTGTGTTGCTCGTTTAAGCTAGGACTAAGGAAAAATAAGCAAAAGAGGCTTTATTCTAAACCTAGGTAAACTTAAAAAAGGGAAATCTAAACTAAATAAGCTGTTGAAAACAGCTTATTTGTGACAGAATCTACAATAAAGCTTAAACTAAAATTTCACTAAGTCAATGGACAAATAAGCTAATGTTAAAGACAAATAAGCTTAATAATTACCAAGGCCAACCTAAAAAGCTGTGAGAGGCCACAATGAGCTTATTAGAAAAGCTAGGTAAGCCACAAAAGGAAAATAAGCAATCCCTACACCTAAGTAATGTAAAACAGTCAAGGGGCTAATTTGAGCTTAAAAATAAGCCAGCAAAAGAGCTTTTCAAAAGCTGAAATTCAACAAGCTTATACAAGAGCTTATAAGCTCTTGAAATAAGCCAAGAGTTTGGGCTTTAGAACACAAAAAGTCAAAGAAAAAGGGCTTAAAATCTCCCTTTGCACAGGGGAGATTTTAAGCTTAACTTAGTGGCTTATTTGACAGCTAGTAATAAGCTGTCAATAAGCACAAAATTGCAAGTAAACGAAAACACTAAAATACTCTAGCTTATGGACTTGTGCAACAATTTTTAGCTTTTAAAAACCCTAAAAACCTACTGATTTTGCTAAATGAAAAAGGGCTTAAGCCATTTGTGGACTAAAAACTTTGGTGGTTATTGACTTACAAAGTCAAGAGACCAAGGGAAGTTTTGACAGCTTCTTTTGTACACACACAAAACACACTTTTTGACACTCAACACTCAAACCACAAGTGCTTAACTAAATAAGCACTTGTGGTGTATTTCAAAAGTCACAGTTAACAAAGAGGGTTTTTAAAACTTTTGAAAAACACTTTTCAAACTTAAACAACTTGTAAAACAGCTTAAAATGAGCTTAAAACTTAAGCTTAAACTAACCTAATGACCTCAACCCATACTTAAAACCATTTTTACCCGTTTTTGAGGTTGACCCAAACACCCCTTTATCTCAAAACTGTCAAACCAAAGTGAGCTTAAAACCTATCTATAAGCTAAAATAGATGAAACTTTTTATCTACTTCTATTAATTTTCACCTACTTAAGCTAATTGAACTATAAAAGTGCTAGCTTATTAGTAGGAAATAAGCACTTACTCTACTAGCTTATACTAGCTATTTATGACAGAATTCAAAGTAATAGAAACTAGCATTGATTATAACTAGACAGCATTAAAACTAAAACTCCTAGAGGCTAATTAAGCTAAATGAGACAGGATTAAAATGAAGATTTAAAAGAAATAAGCAATTTGAAATAAGCTATCAAAAACAAAAAAAAGAAAAAAAAAATAAAAAAAAAGCAAAATGAATTAGCTAAAATGAAATTTAGAAAGAGAAACCTGAAATTTTGAAGAGTCTTCTTCACCTAGACATCCTAGTGAAGAGTCTAGGTGATCCTAATGGCTTCCAAAAGCCTCTAACCTTAAAAACCACAATAAGCTGAATTTGAGCTTATTAGCTCTTGTTGCTTGAAAATAAAACTCAAATCACTTAAGTGATCATGCTGTTGATTACAAATGATTAAAACAAGAAAATGAGTGCTTAATAAACAAAGTTTAACTAAAATTGAGCTTATTAGAAAGAATAAGCTCAAACGAGCTTATTTAGAGCTTATTTGATGAATTCGTATTGAAATTGAAATCAAAGTTCACAAACACTTGTAAACTAAATTGTATTACCCAAAATATGAAGTACAAGCTTAGAAGTAAAGAATACAAGAGCTTAAAACGATTTCCTAAACATTTGAAAGAAATTGCTTAATTTTGATGAAATTACAAAATGAAAATTTAAAACAAAGATCAACAACTAACTACTTCCTTAAACTTCTGTCTTCTCTTTCTTTTATAGGCTGAGGCTTGTGTTTGTTGTGTTAGTTTAGTGAGAGCAAAACCAAAAACGAATTTTGACCGTCGATCAAGCCTTGGGATTTTGGAGGATTGTTTGATTGGGAATAGGGTTTAAGTGAGGAGGGGGATAAGTAAGTTCATGGGGTTGAAGGATGCGGGTAAAAGAAGATATTGTAAACCCCTAGACCATGGGTTTTTGTGTTTTAAAAATGGCGGGAAAAAAGGTTGGGGGTGACAGGGTATAGGATTTTGGAGTTGGCAGGGTTGGTCCCTGATGGTGTATACGTCTCTTGCACAATTCGTCCTTGTTGTTTAAAACTTTTGGGGACTTGGCAAAACAAGTCCCCAAGAGTGTTATATCTAGTTGCATCACTCGTCCTTGTTAGATACAACTCTTGGGACTTGGCAGAACAAGTCCTTGGAGTGTATCTTTGCAAAAATGACAGATTGCACCCTTGTCTTCTTTTTTCTCTTTTCTTCTTTATATATAAGTTTAGGGATTGACAATTTCAGTCCCTAAACTTATATTTCTTTGACTTTGGCCTCGGGGTTGACTTGGGTTGACTTTGTCTTTGACCAGTTGACTTTTCTGTTGACTTTTTGACTTTATTGACTTTTCGGCTTCGATTTGGCTTTGTCTTTCACAGTCTTTTCCATTCCGAGTCCGGTTTTGTCGTTTTGGGCTTTGTTTTTCGTCCTTTTCTTAGTTATCCGTTCCTGCACAACACAATTAGCAAAACAAGCGTATATTTGGCATTTTAAGTCCGTTTTTGGTTATTTTAGCTTGTTTTTAAAGGTAAAAGGTATGTGTAATTAAGCACATACCATTTATTCTTGATCATCATATTTGCATAAATAACATTGATCAATTAACAAAATTATATATCAAATATCAATCCATGATAAACTTGCATCTGTTTATCATGGATAACAAATTAACAATTAATTTAACCATAAAAACAATCAATTAACAATTATATTATCTATTTTAATCACATAAAATTTTGTACAACCTAGGTTACGCCTAATAAATTTTATTACAAATAAAGATCGAATCTTTATACATAAAAATGCCCTAAGGGCTTAAAAAATTAATCAAGAACCCTAATTTGTCAAATTTTATTACTTTGTAACTACAAATTCTACATGATAGCTCGTGATGCTACTGTTGGGTTTTTACAACTTTTAACTATTAAATAACATGAGTACGCAGCGAAAAACATATAACACGTATATAACTTATAATTAACAAAGGGATCAAGAAGGTGTGTACCTTTTAGCAATAAACGAAAACACCGTCTTGAATATACGTGTGTGTATAATAAATATGACAACGCGAAACCATCGAGGATCTAATCGAAAATCCCTTTCAACACACACAATACGTTCTTAGCAAACAATTAAGTATGCTAGTACTAGTAGTGATAAGCTTGCAAACCATCGCATTCTTGAAGAAATCAACACTTGAAAACCTTGTGGTTTTTTCCCTTGGATCGAACCAAACACAAAACTGAATACCCCTTGAGGGTTTTGGTCGATGGAGCAAACAAGAGAAAACAGAGGGATTTTAGGGATTATTTTTCTCATAGGTAGTAAACAATGAATCCCTAAACCCCTATTTATAGCCTTAATAACTTGGCTTGCAAGTTAGACAATCTCACCTCCTTTCGGAGTGTGGTTCGACCGGCCTAAGGAAAAAAGCAAGGAAACTGAAAACTTTCCTTTTTTCCATTAATCCCTTTTATTAGTCTTTAAACTCTCTAACGACTAACGAAACTCCCATTAAATATTTACTTTAATTATTTAACGCTCGTGAAGCTTATCACATAGATATATTACATTTAATATATTTATTATTAATTGTTTTACGTATTAACGCATGTATCCCCGTAGGCTCAAATAAAATTCCCGGACATATATTATTTATCGTGTACATATTCCAACTGATACAGGTTTTCGCATGGTGTTATCTCATGATAAGTAATTCATATTTATACATGACGAAAAAAACTAAATTAAAGTTTTCAGTCTATAATGATTAGGAGCTTTTCAGAAGAGGTGATGATCATCATTCATAACAACATTTTTATAATTGGTTGCATGTCTGCTTTCATTTTAATAATATGCTGGACCTTGGGTCTTAGGTTACCCAAGTTCTTACAAGGGTCAATTTCCTCTAATACCTTAATTTTTAGTGCTAATTCATCCATTTATATAATACTAACAGTTACAAAAATAGTGAAAAATTAAAGAATCATGTACAAATATAACTACACAATATTCATATAAGTAAGTTTATAACTCCCTTATTTAACCTCTTCCCTCTAACTTAATTACATCAACAACCAGTAGCATCTCTATCTCTACACATTGCCTTACGTTGTTCACAGTATAGATAGAACTTAAGCTTATGACAATCTAAAATTTCTTAACCACGCAAAATTCCAAGGGTTTTAGGTTTTGGTCACACAAGACAGATATACTAATTAGGGAGTGAACACTTTTTTTGTTAATTAGGCTTTGGACACTTTTTTTTACCGAGTTGCAAAAAAACATGGTTTAACCGAATATCTTTCAAATATGACTGGAATATCCTTTATAAAACCTAAAACCCCCTAAAATTTGGTCGACCTTAATTCGTATACCAATTTTAGTTTTTATTTAAAAAAATTAAAAAAAATTGTTTTATGAAATTAGTTCAAGTGAAGTCATTTAGGCAATTTTTAAATGTTGTTTGGTTTAGATACTAGTTCGTGTCCAAAGCACAATTAACAAAAAAAGGTGTCCATTTCGTAATTAGTATATTTATTTTTTGCCCAAAACATAAAACCCCCCAAAATTGTTGCACCTAGGCACTACTTGGACAAATTTGTGCTCCAATATACCATAGTTATTGTTGGTCCCAAATACTTAGGATTGAATTCTTTAGCTTGTAAAAAGATCAAGTTACTTTGGATAAATCCAAGATAACTATATTAGAAACTTTGTTAACACTAAAGAGTATGTGGAATCTACTCTTTAAAGAAGAATTTGTATAAAATTCTAATGAAGAATTTGTATAAAATTCTAATGCAACAGTAACACTTGAATATAGTATAACAGACAAACTTCAATATTATTACGAATAATACAAATACTCTTTAAAGTATTGGGGTTTTACAACATTGAAGTAAAACGAATATCAAGTGAGAAAGGTGTGTTTAGTTGTGAAAGTGTTAAGTGTGTAGAAGTGTTTCTAACTCTAACCCCAAGACATCCTTTTATACACTAAGGATTCTTGGCAAGTTTACAATGCTTTTTCTATAAAATATATTATAACCCATAACATATTCCACTACTACAACTCATTCATAAGCTTTACATGTCATGAATACATATAAAAGACATTAAGAATCTTTACACATCTGGTATACATATAAAAGACTATTTCTAATATCTTCATACCTATCTTTGATGTAGTCGTGATCTACTCAGTAATCTTTAACTCTTTACTTCAGTCTTCAATAGTCTTAAGTTAGTACTGGCAGTACTAACTTACTCTAGCAGTACTAACTTACTTAGCCATTTTCTTTGAGAAACCTTGAGCAGTACTAATGTAAGCTTGGCAATACTAAGTGTTGGCTTGGCAGTATTAAGTTTGAGGATTTTAATTCCCAACAATCCTCCCCTAAACTTGTGATTTATCTCCAAATCTTCAAGTTTTTTGAATTAAACCTTCTTTACTGAGGATTCTTCCAAACACTTCATCAAGGTACATAACCTTCTCTTAGTTGTCTTCTTACCAATCTTAGAAGCTCTAAAGCCATCTCACATTCATGATCAACCTGAAGTCTGACATCATTGGACATTTGTTGTAGAGTGTAGTTTGTCAGAGGATACATCTTCTCAACCAATAGATATAATTATGTAGACTACAATGTAACATAATGGACTCCACAAGAATCAAATAACTTCCAATTCTTCACTTTAGCTAAACCTTGTGGTCTTTGTTGATGTTTCCACACATTGTCTTCAATATGATACTCAAACATTGTTTTCAAAATATGAAATAAGAATATATCCAAGACTTCCTTCGGTTGTGTCTTCTTAAACCTGTCTTTAACTATTTTCTATAGAACTTCCAAGTCTTCTCTATCAAAGTTCTTAAGTAGCTTACTAAAAGTATAGTACATCTGATGATTACCTGAATATTTGAAAGTATTCCTTCTTTCCTTGTTTGAATATCTTGTAATCAATAATTGTTGGAGGCTTGGAAGCTAATGGTGTAACATCTACAAATACATCATCTCCATCATCTGGTACAACCTCCAAACACTTTTTAAGCTCATCAGATTCTTTCTCATCCTCTATATTTTGCTTTTTAGCACTCTCTTATTCAAGACTTTCACTTGCTCTCTTAGATCTTTCACATTCTACTTCTTTCCCCATGGACACAAAAGAATGTACTCTTTTCTAAGCTACATTAAAGATCTGCTCAATTTCTTCAAAAGAATAACCTTTAAATTGTTTAGCTTTCCAGTCAGCTTGATTCTTTAAGAAAGTAGTCATATATTTTCTTCTTTGAGATTTAGTAGGTGGCTTGTTTCTGATTGCTTTAGCCCTTTGTGCAGCTTGAAGCTTCTTTCTTTGGTCTATGAGCTCTGCAAGTAATCTTGATCTTTCTTTAATATACAAACTCTTTCTTTCTTGTGGGACCAAAACTTCTTTCTTTCTTTCCCCTAACCCAATTCTTTGAAAGCCGGGATCCCTATTTGCTTTGGGATCTGAAGCGCTTGAAACAATCCATCCCAAATTTCTATCGTGTCATCGGGTTGGAAGGGGATTAACTTCCCATTCTCTTAACAAGCAATTCTTGTTCTTTTAATTAAATCTCGTGCTCTCTTGTTCCTCGGTCGCTGTTATTGACCTTCCGCTATGACTAAATCCTGCTCATCTGTTGATACTTTTGCATCTCACCAACAGACACCGTGTCGGCGCGCAAGAGTTAAGACATGAGAATGACCCTTATATGACTGTGTTCAGCGACACAAATGTGTCATGCTGCACACTCAGCTATATCTCCATCTTCTGACTGAATGATAGGTAGTCCACTCACTATGGTCTCGCCCCTCTAGTGACTGTCTCCTGACCCCCCCACCCCCCCCCCCCCCCCCACACACTGAATTGTTGTTAGCGCGAGACATAGTCTCTCTTAACTTTCGCAATTGTCGAGCGCTCTTTATACAGTAGTCGCTCTCTCCTCCCTCATCCTATAGAATATGTAGTATCTAGATTAAAGCGAATGTGTGGAGAGATAGAGAATCTGCAGATGAATATGAACAAAGTTCATGTTCAACAGCAGTAGTCATTATGGTAAAGGCTGTATCATGTGCACCAAAGAGGTGAAGGAGTTAGAGAAAAAGCTGACGTCTGCCAATTTACAGCCTCGCTAACAGAGAAAGAATAGAACTCAGTTGTTATGTTCATACTCTCTAGAAGATAGTCGACTGTGCGTGATAGCGAAGTTTTAAGATGTGTCTTACGAGGATTCTCCAAGAAAGGCGTCTCGTGATTGATTGAAGAATATGTGTATTGTAGCGATTGATCACCTGTATTTGCGTCATGTAACCTGTCCCCCCCCCCCCCCCCCCTCCATTGTGTGTGGCAAGCGTTCTACCCGTATGATGCAACAGGGTAGACGGCACTATGATCCACAGCTAATTGAGATCAGTAAATGAATATTATCTCATTTACCTATCCCACTTTCTTGATTCTCACTTTAGTCCTTCCAATCATCCTCCCCTTGTTTTGGTGTGAGTAAGTATCTCCTCACCTGACAGAACCGCATCCAACATCCTATAAATAAATACTTGTCCCCCACCCTACCCTCCACTTTTCATATTCTAACATTGTATAGCGGATGTCTCATACAATAAACATTATGTATTATTCATAATCGCTAGAGACCAATCTCAATACCTACGGCTGTATTTTTAGGGAGCAGCGCACCCATTTGATTTAATCAGCTTGTTTCGCTCTGTTGAACACCCTCGCGCCGTGATCAGCCCATCTTCTTCCCCTCATTTACCTTTAAACAACATCCCTCCTCCAATACTTTCCATCCCCCCCTTTCCAGTCCACCTGTCCTCACGCGTGGTCGCAAAAATCAGGATTGTGATGGTCGTAGAGTGAGGAGCTTTCTCCCGATGAGTAGACTTATAACTCTAGAGGCAGGCCTCTAATGAACCAGAGATTGTCACTGATAAATAAGACATACCATCCCCCCATCAATTTAACGTTCGCACTCGTTTGCTCGTATTGTTTTCCGGACCCCAAAGGTTTCCTCTCCACTTTCCTCAAAACCTAAAATATGATCACCTACCGCAGTAGGAGTCCCAGAGCCGAGCGCGCGCGAACACCACCTCACCACCCAACCCCCGCTCGCCCCACCCACCACACTCTGAACCCACCAACACCCACCCCCCACTCGCCCCACCCAACACAATCACCACCTCACCTCTAGCGACAAATTCATCACACCAATACTCCACTAAGGAGTTGGGCCCACTCATCCACGCCCACCTCGCCCGCCCCTGTCCACCCCCCCCACTACCCACTAACCTCCCCCCCCAAACACCCCCCCCTCCCCCTCCCGACTACAAGCCACAGCCTGACTGAACCAATAAAGCATTCATCACGTGTTCACTCTGCGTGTGCTACCATACCGAGAGGATACGGTGGTTCAGGGGTGATGGGGCCCCCATAATTCGCGCTGTCATACCAACGACGCCTACTAAGGAGGCCCACACATACTCACATAAGAACAGCTTTCCAAGGCAGACCCAACTTGTCATAGCGCACTCCACACACCGTTCACTTACCTTGATCAAATTTACATTCTCATCTTGATCAATTTCTTCAATCATCCTCCCTTGTTTGGGAGAATCCTCTGCATTTAAACTTGCTTCTTCATCCTTTGAGGAGACAACAACTGCTCTTCTGCTTTTTGACTTAAGCTTTTTCTCTAACTTCTTCACTCTTTTGGTGAGAGTGATAAGGGCTTTATTGTAGACATCTTTAGTTCTTTTGAGTTCATCTTCCAAACCTAAAACTTAGTCAGACAATTTTGTACATATAGCCATCAATTCAAAGAGTTGCATACTGCCCTCCCCACTTCGAGATGTGTTACCTTCTTTGAGAGGTGGTTCATTGAGCATGTCAGATAGCCTTCCAGACCTAGTCTGAACAGGACTATCCCCCATGGTAAAGTGGTACCCGAGACCACCTTCTGAGCTAGTTCTTGGAGAACTTGGCCAGATGGTGTTGTGTTAGATTGGGACTTATGAATGATACCACTGCCCTGTACTGCTTCTAAGCTAAATGCAGTAGTGGTAGGCCTTTCCAATCTGTCATGCATCTCTTTAGTGACAGCCTCATCTACTACACTTGTAGGGACATTGGACCGAGGGATCCTAATGCCCATTCTTCTTGTTCTAGTTCTGGTTTTCCTATAGGTGTTGGGTATGTTTTGCAGTTGAGGAGATGTTACAATAAGCGTGGGTGTGGGTTGGGTCCCAACTGGGCTTGTTGGACCTTCACCCTGAGATGATTGTTCATTAACAAGCATTGTTGGAAACAATGCAGTTTCCATCTCAGAAAATCCCCTAGTTTCCCTCTTCATATTGCTAAAAACTTTTTGAGTTAGAGTAGGAGCAATATAAAGTCTCTTATACGA
The DNA here is from genome assembly GCA_026074375.1 of Tanacetum coccineum. Taxonomy (NCBI): domain Eukaryota; kingdom Viridiplantae; phylum Streptophyta; class Magnoliopsida; order Asterales; family Asteraceae; genus Tanacetum; species Tanacetum coccineum. The sequence continues at coordinate 27,617 of BQNB010013707.1, forward strand.
GGTGTTTAGTCTTGTGTCTTTGTTCAAAAACAATTGTAAAAATCTTGGATATATCATAAATTTATGTTTATTCTCTAAGCTTTTCACCATACCATCAAAAATCAATTTAGAAAAGTTAAACTTTTTATTTGTTGCCAAACAAATTATAGCAATTGCTATGTTACTACTAAATTGTTCCTAAGATGTTTTATTATGACTTTGACAGTGAAGGATGGTATGGATAAGAAAACGCCATTGTGGGGAAAAGTGACCTTTTTGAAAAGTTAGTTTATCAGAATTGTCACATACCCTATTAAAGAAAGTTGTTTAAAAATTTCAGTAGATGGCAAAGTACTAATACCATCAGCATCTGCTAGTTTAAGATGTCTTCTAACAGATGCTTTAGTAATAGTCTTAACTTGACCATCAACTGTTGCAGTTAACTCTATTTCTCCATTGTCAAGTGTTTTGGTACTTGCAGTATGCTAGAACTGTTTGATATGAGAAACATAGATAGTTGGATTCACAGTAAGAGCATACCTTATATGACTTGTATTGAGGAAATCCACTATCTGTTGGAAGTCTTCACTCCCTTGTGGTTTCTTTAAGAAAGCGACCATGTTGTGTTTGTCACAGAACTCTAAGTTTGCCATTTGAGATTGATGAAAAGAGTAAAGCTCGATTAAAAGTTGATTAAAGTTATGGGTTATGATCGTTTATAAGAGTGTGAGAGTTTGACAAGAGCAATTGAGATGTTATAGATATCACTTAAGGTTTTGATTAGATCGACTGAATAAATTGTTTCTTTAACGTGAAGAGATCTTATAAATTAAAGAAGTATCATGAATTATCCAATTTAAGTAACCTATAAGTGGAGTATGTGGAAAAAATATCTCAACGGTTATAATTAACTAATGAAAATAGATTTCATCGCCAAACAGTACAAACAGTAACCTAGCAGTACTAAGTTAACACTAGCAGTATTAACTTTTTGCCCAGCAGTACTAACATTTGCCTAACTGTTTTAGCTATGTCTCCAATAATTATACAATAACATGCCTCTATTCATCACAAGCATACTAGTAATGACTAGATAGACATGTGAGAATTCATGAGGATCCATATTTATGTATAACCCATAGATAAAATGAAAACTGTTAACAAAACTAGATGTTCCAAAAACTCTCATACTTTTAAAGCACTTGAGAGGTTATACATTATAATCATCTCACACAGCATCAAATCCAACCATATTGCTTTACTTATCCTGTAAGTGTTAGTCTAAAACCAAGAAAACACAATCCAAAGTATTTTCTTCTTAACAGTATTAATTATGACTAACAGTTTTAACACAACAGTATTAAGTTAATACTAGCAGTATTAACTTATACTTAGCAGTATTAACAAATAATAGTACTAATCCTTTTACAAAAACACAAAGAGATTAAAACAACAAGGATTTAGCATTCCAATACTTGTTACCAAGTACTGAAACCTTCCAACATCAAAGGCTTTTATGAGTAAATCTGCAAAATTGTTATCTATATGGATTTTAACCATTTGAAATAACTTTTTCTCATTGCAGTCTCTTATAAAGTGATGTCTAATCTCAATATGTTTTGTTTTAGAGTGAAAAATAGGATTTTTAATAATACATATAGTACTGCTATTGTCAATATAAATCATGGTGTGCATAAAGTTATACCCATAATCCAGCATTTGATTTTGAACCTAGAGTACTTGACCATAACAACTAGTAGCAGCCACATATTTAGCTTTAGTTGTAGAAGTGGCAACCATAGTTTGCTTATTGCACTGCCATGATATCAATCTACACCCTAGGAACTGACAACCTCTTGTTGTTGATTTCCTATCTAGGCTTGCCTCGGCATAGTCACTATCCGTATAAGCCACTAGGTCAAATGGAGAATCTCTAGGATACCAAAGGCCTAAATTAGGTTGGCCTTTTAGGTACCTAAATATCCTCTTTACAGCATGTAGATGTGAGACCTTAGGTGTTACTTGGAATCTAGCACATGAACATACTGCAAACATAATGTCTGGTCTAGATGATGTTAAATACATTAGGGACCCAATCATTGACCTGTAGAGATGAACATCAACATCATCACCATCTGAATCCTTGCGCAAAGCCTTTGCTTTATCTATTGGGGTACTAGCTGGCTTGACATCTGAGAAACCAAACTTTCTCAATATTTCAGCTACATATGTATTCTAATTGATAAATATCCCATCATCCTTCTGTTTCACTTGCAACCCTAAGAAGAAAGTGAGTTCTCCAATGGAGCTCATTTGAAACTTGTCATGCATCAGTTTCTCAAACTCAGTACACAACTCCTTCTTGGTAGAGCCAAAGATAATGTCATCTACATAGACCTATACAAGCATAATATCTCCTATTTGCTTCTTGATAAACAAGGTCTGATCTATCTTTCCTCTGTGAAACCCATTGTTTAATAGATACTTAGCCAAGGTTTCATACCAAGCTCTTGGAGCTTGATGCAAACCATAGAGTGCTTTCACCACCTTGTAGATTTTGTCTGGATGGTTAGGGTCTTTAAATCTTAGAGGTTGACATACATAAACCTCCTCTTCAATGCTTCCATAAAGGAAAGAACTCTTTAAATCCATCTGATATACCAAGAATCCCATAAAAGAAGCATAGGCTAAGAATAGCCTGATTGCCTCAATTCTTGCAACTGGTGCAAATACTTCATCATAATCTATGCCTTCTTCTTGAGTATGCCCTTGAGCAACTAGCCTTGCTTTGTTACTAATCACAATACCTCTCTCATCTTTCTTGTTCCTAAAAATCCATTTTAAACCAATTGCCCTTTTTCCCTTAGGCAAATCCACCAGAACCCAAACCTTTTGAAGCTTAAACTATAGAAGCTCCTCTTGCATTGCTTATATCCAACTTGGATCTTTTAAAGCTTGCATTACTTTTTTTGGTTCTTCTTGAGATAGGAAACAAGTAAACAAACAAGTATGAAGGTCTTCATGAGTTTTTCCTTCATAAACAACACTAATAAACCCTTGTTCATCAGTAGTTTTTGTCATCCTTCTTGTTTGTACACCAGACTGCACATCTCCAATCACATTACCAAGTGAATGCTCAATATGAATTCTTGTATTTGGAGTAGTAGGAATTGGATATGTGGTAGTGATGTTGCTCATATCCATTTCTATTTCATCTAAACTTCTCATGTTAGCTTCAGCACCAAAGAAATCATCATAAGTGGCTTCATTTGACCTAAAAATATTAAATGGTGGACTAACATTATTAATATTTGGACTACCAGTATTAACATTTGTACTGGTAGTATTAATACTTGGTCCAACAGTATTAATATCATTAGTATTATTTTCATATCAGACCTCTCTTGATCATCAATATCACTTTCATTCCTTGGAACTTTATCATCCTTCTTTTCAGCATCACAAGAAGGTGTGCATCCAGCATCTTATGAACTCTTTGGATTATAAGAGAAAGGTGGATCAACATTCCACAAAGGTAGCAGTATATAATCTTTTGTAGGTTCTTTTTCCTTTCTTACTTGCCCTGTATTGTTTCCTGCTTTTGTACCTGCGAAATTATTGGACTGTGCAACTACTGGCTCATAGTTCATTGTCTTTGTTAGTGCATCTATATCAAAGAACCAGCTTGGTCCACTACCTATAATATTAGGTGTATTTTCACTAAAATTGATATGCAGGTTCTCTTCTACTATCCTGGTTCTACTGTTAAATACTCTAAATGCTTTACTATTGAGTGAGTATCCAACAAAGAAACCCTCATCATCCTTCTCATCAAACTTACCTATGTGATCTATGGTATTAAGTATAGTAACAGGACACCCAAATGGTCTCATGAAGCTTAGGGTAGGAGTTCTACCATGAAATAGTTCATAAGGGGTCTTGTTGTGAGGCTTAATAACTAACACTCTATTTTGGACATAGCAAGCAGTATTAACTGCTTTTGCCCAAAATGTAGTTGGTAATTTTGAATCAGCTAGCATAGTCCTAGCAGCCTCAATTAGTGTTCTATTTCTCCTCTCAGCAACTCCATTTTGTTGAGGAGTTCTAGCTACACTATACTGTCTCATAATACCCTTCATTTCACAAAACTGAGTCATTTCCCTATTCTTGAATTCAGTTCCATTGTCACATCTGATTACTTTAACTTTGTGATCCACTAAGTTTTCTATCCTGATTATAAAAGCCTTAAGGATGCCACTAGTCTCATCCTTTGTTGCTAAAATAAAAACCCAAGTGAACCTACTATAGTCATCAGTGACAACTAGGCAGTACATCTTTTTCATTAAACTCTTTACAAAAGTTGGGCCAAATAAATCCATATGCAACATTTGTAAAGGTTGGCTGATGGTGTTCACTGCTTTAGTCTTATAAGAGGCTCTGTGTTGCTTTCCTTTTTGACAAGCAACACAGGATTCATCATATTTAAAAATTTTAGAAGGTAAACTTCTTACAAGGTTTATCTTCACTAATTTGTTCATAGTTTTAAAGTTTAGGTGACCAAGCCTTCTATGCCAAAGTTTAAATTCATCTGAAGTGGCCTTTACAAAGAGACAAGTTAGACCTCATTTGGGTACAATGTTCTTTGGATCAACACTGTACATATTTTTTTATCTAGGAACTTTAAGTAGGACATGATTTTCATCAGCTAACTTAAAGTCAGGAGACAACACAATGCATTCAGAGTCAGTAAAGAGAAAACTGTTCTTTTTGTCACATATTTGTGAGACACTAAAGAGGTTAAACTTAAGTTCTCTTACAAAGTACACATTCTCAAAATCTAGTTTTCCAGTTTTTATAGTACCTTTGCCAGTGATCTTCCCTCCCTTGGGTTACTTCCAAAGGCAACATATCCCCCATAAATTTCTTTATAATCTATGAGGTATGACATGTTCCCTATCATGTGCCTGGAGCATCCACTGTCTATCACTCCTTTGTCCTGTAAGTTTACCTGTGGATTGCCCTGCACATATAGTAAGAAGATAAACATCTCTTGGGGACCCAAGCCAATACTGACTTGGATCTGCCTTGTGCATCCACATAATCAAATTTCTTAAGTGTGATAGATGCACTGTTGAGTTTGGAAACATGGTCTAAGACTTTGTGTTTTGGTTTCCATACCCAACATGCTGAGGCCTTAACAACATTAACCCTTTTTGCCTTAACAACATTAAGTCTTGCTTTTGCCTTAGCAGCATTTATTGTTACCGTTGGCTTAGCAGTATTAACCTTTTTCTCCCAAACAGTATTAACTTTTTGATTAGAATACCTGTTTTTAGATGTTGTTTGTCTTTTAATAGGCCTTGTGACAGATGAATGTGCTTGATTTGAAAAATGTGACATTTTATTAGCACCATTCATTGTTCTTTTTGGGTGGGCAGCATTAAATTGTCTGGCAGCATTTCTCTTTTTGGAACTTGGTTTCTTTCAGCTTTAGAGTGATTCTTTTTAGCAAAGTTCTTATGGTTTACTCTTTGATAGTAGTTCTATACTGGTTTCACCACATTTTGATTTTGATGGTGAGGACATTTATACTGCAAGTGCTCAAAACTACCACACTCAAAGCAAGCTTTATTATACATCACAAAGTTACTACCTAATCTTTGTGACATCATTACATTCCAATTTCTCTGGTTTTCTCTCCTATGTGTGGTGGGTCTAGGTTGCTCAACTTTTTCAACTGTTTTCCTAGCTTTATTATCAATATTAGCTTTAACAAACTCAATCTTAGTAAAGCTAGGTTTGATAGTTTTCTCTTCTATCTCTGGTTGAGTCCTAATCTCCTTAAGATTTTCATCACTAGACTTATCTTTTGACTTTTCAATTGGAGGTTCATTAGAAAACTCTTCTAATCCTGTATAAGACAAGTCTAGTTTTGGAGGCATGAACAATCCTTTGTGGGGGGGGGGGGGTGGAACTGCATTATAACCTAAGCCCTTTTTGTAGTTGTCCACTATCTGACACTCTATTATCTCATTCAAAGTTTTAGATGCATTTTCTAGTTTATCAACATTTAGTTGAATGCTTTCTTTTTCCTTTAGTGTTACATCTAACTTCCTACTAAGCTCTATAATAGCTACATCCCTACAGTGAATATTAGCTCTTAAGACTTTAATATCTTCTAAGTAAATGGATTCATTATTTTTGAAGAATTCAAGTCTTGCTTCTACAGATTTTAGACCTTCCTTGTAAGCTAAAACCATTATTTTTGATTTTTGTAAGTTTTTTTGCAATTTTTCATTATTAGACTTAAGAGTTTCAACAGCTTGTAAACAAGATTTAGAACAGTCAGATACCTCAGAGTCTGAAGATGAGGTAGAGTAGGCCATTAGAGCATAATTGGGACCTTCTTCAGCTTGGTCACTCCAGTCATATCCTCCTAGTCCATCACAAGAAACTAAAGCTGAAGAGTTACTAGTTTTAACAACATGCACATTCCTTCTTGTGGTTTCTCTATTCCTGTTGTCTTGTCCTCTTGGTGCTCTACATTCTCTGGCAAAGTGGCATCTCTTGTGGCAATTATAATATTCCACCTTTGTCTTGTCAAAACTAAGGGATCCATTGCCACCCATTGTAAGATTCATACTAGTGTTCTTTAGGAATCTTCTTGCTCTCATAGTTAATATAGCCATCTGCCATTTCAAATCCATTTCTTCAAGATCATCTGGATGGATTTGTTCCAAATCCTCATGAGCAATTTGAGGATTATTTGGTTGGCTTGCAAGAAAAGCACATATGACTGCATCACTCAGGTTGTCAATGTTTGATGAACTAGCAGTATTAACCTGAGTGCTAACAGTATTAACTTCATGAACAACATTAACTGGTTGAGCAGTACTAACTCCACCATTATTGCTGTTTGATGACACAAATGCCATGTTCTGCGTGTTAGTGCTTGGAGATGAGCTAGATGTCCCTTTCACTTCTAGTTCATAAACCTTTAGATTGTTGTATAGGTCATCCATACTCATTGTTTCAAGATCAGGCTTGTTCCTCCACACTATAACATGCATATTTCACTCTAAAGGTAAGCTTCTTAAGAACTTTTGGTTCACATCCTCTTGTGAGATTGTTTCTTTCAATAATTCCAATTGACTGACAAGCTTTTGAAGCCTATCAAAGGTTTGATCAAGGCTTTTTGAGCTTGATGTAGTAAAGTTCTCATACTTCTACTTTAACAGATTTCTCTATGTCTTCTTAGTGGCATCTTTGATGGAATTAAACATGAGTTGATGTTCATTTGGTAGTCCTATCATAAGAGTACTTCTGGCTTTAATCTCTATCCTTCTTTGTGTTTTATCTTCTACAAAGGAGAGTGGTAGGGGAGATTCAACACATCCCACTATTTGAGTTCTAAGTACTGAGTTACCATTCTCTATGATCTCCTATAGAGAATAGTCAATCATTTGGATATACTGCTCTATCCTCATCCTTCATATCTACTCTCCTGGTTTGAGCATAGGTACCTTTGATGCAACAACCATATGAGTAGCATTTGAATCCATCTTCTCTTGAATAGAATTTAGTGTATTTAAAACTGATTCTTCTTTTTCAAAGCTTCTTTACAGGCTCTGATACCACTTGTTGGTCCCAAATACTTAGGATTGAATTCTTTAGCTTGTAAAAGATCATGTCACTTTGGATAAATCCAGGATAACTATATCAGAAACTTTGTTAACACTAAAGAGTATGCGAAATCTACTGTTTAATATAAAGAAGAATTTGTATAAAATTCTAATGCAACAGTAACACTTGAATATAGTATAACAGACAAACTTCAATATTATTACGAATAATACAAATACTCTTTACAGCATTGGGGTTTTACAACCTTGAAGTAAAACGAATATCAAGTAAGAAAGGTGTGTTCAGTTGTGAAAGTGTTAAGTGTGTAGAAGTGTTTCTAACTCTAACCCCAAGAAGTCCTTTTATACACTAAGGATTCTTGGCAGGTTTACAATGCTTTTCCTATAAAATATATTATAACCCATAACCTATTCCACTACTACAACTCATTCATAAGCTTTACATGTCATGAATACATATAAAAGACATTAATAATATTTACACATCTTGTATACATATAAAAGACTATTTCTAATATATTTATACATGTCTTTGATGTAGTCGTGATCTACTCAGCAATCTTTAACTCTTTACTTCAGTCTTCAACAGTCTTAAGTTAGTACTGGCAGTACTAACTTACTCTAGCAGTCTTAAGTCTTCAGCAGTATTAAGTTAGTACTGGAAGTACTAACTTATTCTAGCAGTACTAACTTACTTAGCCATTTTCTTTGAGAAACCTTAAGCAGTACTAATGTAAGCTTGGTAGTACTAAGTCTTGGCTTGGCAGTATTAAGTCTGAGGACTTTAATTCCCAACAGTTATTGTTGCTTGTAAATGATTATTCTTTTTTAATCATACGCAACAAGTTTTCTTCCAGTAGACACAATTTTAATTATCACATTTTTCCATGTCACAGTAAAATAATGTATACCATGACACAATCGATTATAACATAGTTGAACGGTAAAATAATGTATACCATTACACTATCGCCATATATTGATATTACCATCACGAGAAGACCTGCTATTGCTGCAAACCTGCCGAAACTACCATTCTCACTGCACACAGTTAGGCTGATGTAGACTGCCTTCAGCAACCAAAGAAATTAAAAATTGTAAAAGACCGAAGTACCCTCAAATTTGATGTGTTTTGTCAGTTTTTAATAAACTCATAATAAAGTGGTATAACTGTTATTATTCAAAAATATGACTATGAATGAGTGACACTTATCATAGCAAGTCGAAGCAACCTTGTTTGTATAGTAGAGATTGGTTTCAACTAGCCCAACTTGATTTCTGGAATACACATTATTTATATTTTTAATAATTATTAATTATTAATGAATTGACAGTAGAATAATTTTTTACATAAAAGATAAAAGAAAGTAGAATCATTTTCTCATAAAAAACAAAAGAAGGTACAATAATTCTCAAATTACATGGTCCCGCTATTGTCTTATCTATTCATTCCAGCGTAGGTGGCCATTGCACCTCCAGTGGGGTTAAACTTCACTTTGGAAGCAGTTGGTATTGGTGTTGGACCCTAAAAGTATACAGATACATATATATGCATAATGCTTCTTCCCTTCTTTTTCTCTCCACGCCTTCAGATTTTAATTAGTCTTAATATACCCCAAAAGTATACATATTCATACATAACACAGAATGCTTCTTCTGTTCTTTTTCTCTTTTGTCCTGTACACGTGTTGCAATTTTTTCTATATAGCTATTTTTGCAATTTGCAGCAATCAACGCTGCCAGATTAATGAAATCATAACAAGGATCAATTCATAAAACAATACTCTTTCTTCTAAATGATTAAAACCTAAACATTAAAAATGTGATATAAATATTTTACAGTCAAAACACACACACAAAATTACAGTACAAAATGTTTGTAGATTCACAAGGTAGATAAAAAAAGGAAAACCTTTTTGACAATAAACTCACCATCGAAACCAATCAAAGTACAATGGACCAATAAAAAAATTGAATTGACTTGAGCAAGAATATGCTCTTAGTACTAATTGTTGCTGGATATGTTTTGTATGATTCAAATTCCAATATTTTGTGCATTTGATTAACTGATACAATTATCTGCTGACAGACATTAAATGATGAATTGAACATACTGAATTGCTGATGGAGGATCCAAAACATGTGAAAAAGGAGGGAAATAAACGTGAAGGAGCACCAGAGGAGTAACATGGTGGTGATACGTAAGTTAATATTGAAGAACCTTAACAATGCCTATATTACCTCAAGAGAGATTGTCCTGCAAGTGTGGGCCCATATTACTACTTGCAATCAAACATTTTCATTTTGCAATGATGAAAAAATGAATCGTTAAGAGAAAAGATGTGCAATATGATAGGGACGAGATTCGTGATCAATACACGAATATCGTTTTACCTACGTCGTAATAGTCTCGTTAACTTTTATGTCTGGTGATTCTGTTTCGTTACGCCATAAGTGAAAGAACGCAGTTATGCCGTAATAGTGTCGATTCCAGACTAATCTATTATTTATCTATGACGTTTTTAGGCTAATTATCGTTTAGGAATTAGTCTTTTACTATAATTAGGTTTTCTTTCTCTACCAGTTATAATACCTTATAAATACAGGGCTCTTATCATTGTAATTGATATCTTTTTATCATTGATTATTAATAAATTTCGTGTTTTAGAGTCTTGACTCTTGTTTGGGTTTTATTCCAGCTAGGTGCGCCTTGTTTATCACCCTTGGATTAGGGTTTATCTTCCGCGCGTTGATAACATCAAATAATGATGATATTTTAGTGTCAAATTCCCTCATAAATGCTCACTTTATTATGATTTTATACTAATATTTACTAAAATTGCTTCATATTTCATTATAGGCACAATTTGAGCATCGGAGCAGAAAGACGCGAAAATGGAAGAACTTCACAATTTTGCTGGACCAGAGAGATATTACGGCGTAACCTTCCCATTTTGCTGGATCATACAAATTTTGTATGTACACATCATGCTGCAGAAAAAAAATTAAATATTTAAATAAAAATAAAAAAATAAAAAAGACAAAAATATAAGTGATCCAAAACGTTCTAGATCAAATACCTTTACTACCATTTAATCAAGACAGGCTTACAATTATATTTATGAACCGTGATGTGAGAAGCGACCTTTATTTAAAATTTAATTATTAAAATTCTAGTGGGGCTAGTGCCCCAAATGTTTCTTTCCCACGCCACTGATTCTACCAACCTTTATTTTTCTAACCACCAATCATACCTAGCTACATTTTTGATATGATAAAAAAATGATATCAATTTGATTATTAAACGTCATAATCTGAACTGCTCGTTTTTCATATTTAGAACCCCCATATTAATTACATCATTGAAAGCTTTCATATTAAGACAATTTCAAAATGATCAAAAAATGATGTGTTAAACTTATAGGAATTATATTGTATTACCAACTTCAAAGTCTTCTCTCATTAAGAAAAAGAAAAAAACTTCTTGCTTAATAGGTAGTTTTGTGATTATAAAAGCCATACATGGATATTGTTATAAATATACATATTTTCTATGTACACAGTACACACCATGCTGCAAATAAAAATAGACAAAAACTAGAGTCATCCAAAATGCTCTAGATCAAATACCATAACTATCATTTAATAAAGTTTCGGCATTATTGTACGTTCAATAAAATTAATGATCTATAGTGGCCCGAATAACCATGCAATGTAAAATGAACATTGTTATATCCTCCTACATAATATTCATACTTATTCTCTTACCCATACAATCCTAAAATATGTGTCATGCACTAATTCTAACTTTAGATTTAGTTAATCGATCTTTCCACTTGTCATAATCATGCAAATAGAAAGATTTGTAGCCACATAGAGTAATGAGTGGGAAAATAATATATAATATTGTTGTGTGTGTAGGAGGATTAGTAGGAGAATATTGTAAGAGGCTTTAGCAATACTCTAAAAATTAATATACAAATATAGTCATGCATATTCCAAAAAACAAAATATACTTAATTTTTCATGTCTAGCCTATGTCTTGATTATATTATTTCTTGGTGCTAGATCCAATAATTCTATAACCAAACAAGTGTGGTTCTATTCTTCCCACTCCTCTTCTTAACAATTATTTTTTGATTTAAGGACATTATGAAATATCTAATAAATTAGAAGAACATAAAAGAAAACACAGAGGAGAACAAACAGGTTTTGATTCTTTTTTAAATTTTAGTTTACGAATAAACCTTTCTTTCAATCAATTTGACATTTAAAAATATAGCTATGCTATTGCTTGCTGACTTCATTTGGAATTAGTAATGAATTATAACTAATTTTTTTGTATCTCTTTTAAAAATCTAACATAAGTTCCATTTAGGCATGATCTGAAAAACTAGTGACAGACAAATAATGTACATGGCACATGTGTTTAGATATATAAGTAGCTCGATTACAAATAGCAATGATCATTTAATAATATATAATAACAAAATTAAAACACAAGGAAACACTGCTTTACTTTTTCAATGTTAATTTTTTGCCAATCTATGCGACCAATCAAAGCATACTTATAGTAATCAAGTCCCCGTTCGTAAGCTTTGGTCGGTATGGTGACAACCATGTAATCTCCCATTTTTTAGGAACCAGTAAGGTTTGTAAGTCAAACTGTTGAAATCTTGCATCTTTTGCCATCTCTGCATAGGATTTTCTTAGAAGCATTCTTTTGAACCTTAAATACATCCAAATAGGGTTGATTTGATTCATCCCCTCCTAGAAATTTCCAAGGACAAACTAGATTGAATCTAATAAATAGAAATCCTTTACCAATTGGAGTAATTAAGTAGTCACCTTGTGGTTTTCATTTTTCTTGAGCTCACTGCCTTACTTTTTCAATGTTAATTTTTTGCAAATCTATGCGACCAATCAAAGCATACATACAGTAATCAAGTCCTCGTTTGTAAGCCTTGGTCGGTATGGTGACAAACATGTAATCTCCCATTTTTTCAGCAACCGGTAAGGTTTGTAAGTCAAACTATTAAAATCTTGCTTCTTTTTCCATCTCTGCATAAGATTTCTTAGGAGCATTCTTTTGAACCTTAAATACATCCAAAGAGGGTTGATTTGATTCACCCCCTAGAAATTTCTAAGAACGGACTAGATTAGTCATGTGTAATGGAGGTCAAACTCTAGCTTGAAAGGTAAACAGGTGAAGAAGAGGAAGAAGAAGAGATTTTACACTAAAAACAGAAAGAAAAGATCTCAGTGAGAAAAGAAAAAATATCTATGGAATGCGAAGGATTAAGTTGAAGAAATTGACAAGAGAAGAAATTTACATAAGAACACTCAAACGTAAGTTTGGGTTAAGTAACATCAGAGGAGCACATGTCTACCATTGTTTTCTCTCTTCACAAACTCTAGAATTTTTTCTATCAAATACTTGGATTACACAGATCAAATACTTGGAATGCAACCAATTCTTGACAATTTGTTAGTGGTAGTGGTTCCACCACTCTAGATTCTACCAATGAGTGTTTTGAAGCCTTGCATTTTACTTCTACGGCAAAATTAAACTCTCCACGACCATGGCAAAACCAACTTTCATAAGTGATGGACTAATGGACGGCTTATGTACTCCGGATCAGGACCAACCCATATAACAGTTGATTTATGGTATCTTCAAACTTTCTGGCCTTAGAAGACATGATTATCGGCCATAAAAAGTGGTGGCTCACTATTTTTTATTGTTTTATTATTCCATCCGCCATAATAGTGGCAGGTCACCTATGACATTTAATTGTTACGTTGTCCATCGCATTTGATTCACACACCACAGTTCTTAAATATTATTGTGGTTTCAAGTGACCTATCTTGACTTTTAGAATACGCGTGACTTGTATTTTAATTACTCCCTTCGTCCCTATTTGATTGGCAAGGTTTCCTTTTTGGTGTGTCCCAACTCCCAAATAATAGTCATGTCTGTTACTTTCAAAGTAATTGGTATACTAATATATCGTTACTCAAATCTTGCATTAATGGTATTAATTGATGTGAGAATAAATTTTATATCTTTGCTTAAGAAAGATTGAATGAGGGCATATTAGAAAGAATATAGACAATGTTAGTACAAAATTCGTGTCGGCTTTAGCAAGGTGTTGAAGTCCTTTGTCAGGTCGGGCCTCCAAATGACTTGAGTGCTCGATCTTGTACTAGAGCAAGAGAAGTGAGATGATTTTCTGCACAATTAAAAGTAAACCGTTAGCCTTACCGTGGGGACGGACCCCACGATTAGACTCCGGCATGAGAGTAAGTATTCATATTGTCAGAGTATATGTCAGAGAGAATAAGAATAATTGTGTACCTTTTAGGATGTATTGTGATCCCTATTTATAGGTGTCTAGTACTGGGGTTTCCTAGTATTTCAGTTACTTTAGTAGTGGCCGGAGTGGGACCCTTGTCGGGCAAGGATCTGCAACAATCGTGTTGAGCAGACGTTGTTTTCTGCGAACGGATCGTCCTATAGGTGGATCCGCAGACGGATTATCTTATACTGAGATACGCGGCAACGAATCACAGGGTTTTGGGGCGAGCCCACGCGAGCGATTGGGTTTTATTGGCTGTTGGACGTCCGAGCTGATTAATAGTGGTCCCAAGCCCAGAGCTTGGTTACACCTAGAATAACATCATCAACGTCCCCTTTGTATAAATGATATTGCCCGCCAGGTTATGTACTGCGGTGCGGCTGATCTATGTAGGACTTTCCGTCTATTTATTTCCTCCTTGAGTTATCTATTTTATGCACGTTTTACGCTTCTGAATTTGGTGACGCTTCAATGAGGTGGTGCATTGTTGTCCTTTTACCTTTGATGGTGACAATCTTTTCACCAGTTTCCCATGCGCTTTTCTATCGTGATTAGGAAGTGGTACACATGTGGCGTATCACGTAATCGGTTAAGGTGTTTTCTATACCCAAAGTAAAATACCCTCATTTTTACTCGTTTTTTTCTTCTCGAATCTTTTCACCGCCATTTGTTAATTCTTAGAGCTTTTACTTCTTTAATTCATCGTCGTTGCGTTATTATTAATCGTTTATCGGTTTTTCGAGATTAGGTTAGCATTTTTTATTTTAGTCTGTCTCTTCTAAATGGCTAAATAAACATTCCATTATGACCCAGAAATGGTAGAGAGCTTTTGCAATTAGTTATTATATTCCTGATGAACTATCAGCCCCCCTGGGTCGGGACATGGACTATCACCAATTTCATGAAGGACAAAAGTGGGTGTTTATACTAGGTTTTTTGATTATTGTGGCTATAGGATCTTCTTACCAAAATTTTTTGTAGCCGGTTCAAATATTTCCGTATTATACATATTTCTCAATTATCCCCCTTCGGTGCTGCTCGTATATCTCATTTCGAGGTTTTGACGCGCATACTTGATCTTGGTCCGTCGGTAGCTATTTTTCGTTCTTTTTTTTTTTTCATGCTTTTTATACGGTCGTATTATATAGTTGGGGATGGATTTATTGTTTTCGTTTGCAAAACGTTCCCTATCGGCTCCTTCTTGTCTCTCGAAGCCTCCGGATTCTATTAAGAACTGGGCGGACCATTTTTTTTAGGTTGATTCCAGGGTGTTTCCTATCTCCGTCCCTTTTGTTAAGAGGTGGTCTGTGTTGGAGTAATGATCTGGTCCCATATCATGCTCGTCAAGAGCGGCTCTGTTCAAGTCCTTCATCTAATAAAGTCTTTCCGACGGTATCTGGAATGTTTTTTAGCTCTTGTGGGTTTGAGCCCATACTATCCATTTGGTGAAAACACTTATCCGGCCTTTGAGAGACCTGATAGAACGAGTGGGTTAAACTTTATTTTGGTGGAACAAGTTTTTTTTATATATATGGGGTTTAATTTTTTGGTGTTTATTTTGCAGACATGGGTTTGCTTGACTATATCAAGACTGCTGACCCCCGAAAGGTGCAAGCGGTGGAGGTCCAGAAAGGAGAAGAGCAGGTGACGTTGCTTGAAAGTATAAAACATTGCTTCGTGTCTCTGGATGCTCCTGCTGCGGTATACCAAGCAAGTGGTAGTGGTTCTGGCGCTGGTCCTGAAGTTTCTGCTCCATCTGCGAGAGATAATGTTGTTGCGGAAGAGGATGTTATCCCGGTGGGTACTTACGTTGATCTAGTAGACCCGGAAGACAATCTGACTGTGGTTGAGAAAGGAGATGTCGCTCAGAAGCAGCCGGAGAAGGCCAAGAGGAAAAAGTTGTCAAAGCAGAGCTACCCGCTTCCTGCTAAAAGATTGAGGATAGATCATCCTAGCCTTGCTTCCGGGACCGGTAGAAAGACACTTGCTAGTCTGAGACGGACCATTCCGGAAGGCTCCCTTTTATTGGGGTCTTATCCAGCGAACGTCCACACTCAGGTTACCGTGCGGAGGTACGTTCGTGCTTAACATTTTACTTTGATTGGCTGTACTTGTACTTTCCTTTAATATTATCCTTTTTCGCCAGTTCCCGCGTTGTGGATGCCCCTGTGTATACTGCTGCTGATACTGTGACTTCCAGCAGGGGCAAGACGCTTGTTGTACCCACGTCGGACGTGGGCGGGTCTTCCCAGCCGGAGACGTCGGAGGAGTCGGCTGACTCGTTCTATGAGACGGCCGTCCTGAATTCTAAAGATGCCAAGCGTTGGTATATTCCTCGCTGGAACATAACCAACGATTCACTGCTGGATGACGGCTTTTCTTGTCGTACGTTGGTTGATCGTGTCGCTCCTCCCGGATTTTTCTTCGCACTCCGAAATATGGATCATGACCAATTGTTTGAGGAGTTCAATCTGGGGGCGGCGCGACAGATTTGTCTTGGGTCGGAGGTAAGGTCTCGTACTGAGCATGAGCTGGAACTTAAAGAGAAGCTTCGGGCTAAGTATGATGCTCGGGGTGTGCTTCTTAGGGAAAAGGATGCTGAGATTGCTAGGTTGAAGTCTTTGGTGAAAGAGAAGGAGACGGAGTCCGCGGAGGTTCTTCGTCTCCGTGATCAGGTTTCTGTTTTGGCTGCGGATAAATCCCTTTTGAGCGCAGAGGTGTCAGCTCTTAAGAGTGCTGTCTCACAGAAGGATACTGACATCTCCCTTCTTGATTCTCGTGCTTCATACCTCAAGTCCGCCCTTGATGATTCCCAAGCTGCTTGTGGTGAAGCCAGGAACTTGATTTCCTCCTTGTCCTCCGAGAGAGATGGACTTGCCTCTGAGGTATGACTTTTATTCGTTCTTGTTACGGGGTTTTTTTTACTTAACTTCTTATCCTTGCAGGTTTCTACTCTTCATTCCGCTTTTCGTGATTTTAAAGAGAAGATGGAAGCTCAGCAGGAAGCACAGGCTCAGGAGTTGTACAATCGTGTGGCCGAACTTGAGGCACACGTGATGGATGTGTCCGGTCGCCTGGAGGGGGAATTTTACCCTGCCTACCTAACTGCTCTAGCTGGACGAAGATGGTTGTTGACGCACGGGATGGAACTTGCTATGGTTAAATGTTTGAAGTCCCCCGAGTATCAAGGAATTTTGGGTCATGCTTTAGGCCGGGCCGTGGATTATGGTATGCAAGAGGGTTTGGCAGCCGGACATGAGCATGGAGTCGCTGGAACCCCACTTTCCGCAGTCGTGGCATACAATCCTGAGACTGCTGAGAGCAATTATCTTGACGCTGTAAGAGCTCTTGAGGAAGCGGACTTCCCCTTGGTTCATTTGTTGAAGTCCAAGAAAGATTCCGGGATGGATGAGGTCTTAGATTGTTTTTTATTGGACGGACCTTTGGCGGATCTTCCTGAAGCTGCTCATCTTCAGCCGTGCCTTGAGCAGCTCTCCGTCCCTATCTATCATGCCGATGTAAATGCTGTTGTTGGGGAGACCTCTTTATCCTTTGCTCTTCTTAATGTTCACACCCGTGCCGAAGGCGCGAAAAGGCATGCCTCAGCTCTTCGCCAGTTAATGGTAGATATAGTTTCTCATCCTTTGTCCTCTCAGAATTTGCTAGGTGGGGCTAGCACTTCTGCGGTTGCCCCTTGCGTTGAGGATTTAGACACGGATGAAGATTTGGGGAGCGTGGTTTGTATGCCCCAACTTGAAGATCCTCGTTTTAAAACTTTGCCGTGACCGCATATGGTTTGTTATAGCGGCTTGTTTGTGTTTTTGGATTTATTTTGTATGCCGTTGCGGTTTTTATTGTAAATTGACATTAACTTTGTAAGTTTAATATCTGATTTGGACGGATTCGTGTAGGTCCGTATCATAACACGTTTTTAGTGCTATGTCTGCTATCTTTGTTTATTACTTGTGTATGTTCGTAATAGATAGTCTTGTGAATATTTATGGGTTATTCTCCCGGTATTGGGCTTGCAATACCTCTTACGCGCCTGAGCTGATTTTGAGGTTGCTCAATCCTTTATTATATGGGATAATATTTTTGTGGAGCATGGCTTCTAGCATGCACGTCTTAACAATTAATATAACTTTGCAAAGTAAAGACAATTTAAAATTTAAAACTTGTGGGGGTAGCTAATCCCTACTTTTCATTGAAATTCAAAATTTTACAAGATGCAAATAAGTAGACATTGCCCTCCGGAGCATCATATGTGTCGGGCGAATTCTTACAATTCATGTATATAACACTTTTTGAGATTACAAATGTTCCATGTCCTCGGCATTTCATTTCCTTTGCAGTCTTTAAGTTTGTAAGCTCCCTTTCCAGGCGACTCTTTCACTTCGTATGGTCCTTCCCACTTGGGTCCAAGTTTGCCTCCGTCCTTGGCATAGCTTGCTTCATTGCTGCGGTAGACCATATCGCCCGGCTTGAAACTTGTTCCGCGGACTCTTGAGTTGTAATATTTTTCCATCTTTTTCTTGCTTTTTGCTTCTTGTATTGCTGCTTGCTCCCTTCTTTCTTCTATGAGGTCCAAGTTGATTCCCAGAGCTTCGTTGTTTTTAGTTTGATCTATCTCCGCGGTCCGGAGTGTTGGCATGCCTATCTCCGCCGGGATGACAGCTTCCGTGCCGTAAGTCAATGAGAATGGTGTTTCCCCGTTACTTGACTTGATCATTGTACGGTGGGCCCATAGGACGTGCGGAAGTTCTTCTATCCAATCTTTGCTTTTTTCATCAAGCCTTGCCTTTATTCCTTCTCCTAAACTTCTATTTGCTCTTTCAACTAGACCATTTGCTTGCGGGTGTTTCACGGAAGCGAAGCATTGGCGGATGCACAGTTTCTCACACCAATCTTTGAATGGATTATCACGGAACTGCTTTCCATTGTCTGATATAATTTCCCCTGGTAGGCCAAATCTGCAAACAATGTTGTCCCATACGAACTTCTTTACTTGATTGCCGGTGATGGTTGCGACGGCCTTTGCTTCAATCCATTTAGTGAAATAATCGATAGCGACAATTAAGAATTTGACTTTACCTGGACCTTCCGGGAAAGGTCCGGCTATGTCTATCCCCCACTTATAAAATGGCCATGGAGACATGATGGGGGTCAAGTTCTGCTGCGGATTCTTTGGGACGGGACGATGTATTTGACGGTCATTGCATTCCCTTATCAAGTTTCGTGCATCCATATGCATTGTTGGCCAGTAATATCCTGTTCGGATTACTTTGGCAACTACAGATCTACGGCCGACATGCATGTTGCATGACCCCTTGTGTATTTCTCTTAGGACGTAGTTTGCTTGGAATGGTCTGACGCACCGGAGCCATGGTCCTAAAAGGACTTCTTGTATAGGGTTCCATTGATCATGGCATACCTGCCGCTTTCCGACGTATCGCTATGGCCTTCTTTTTATCCTCCGGAAGGATTTCTTTTGTCAGGTACTCACATATGGGTGTCATCCATGTGTTGCCTTCTTTTTCTACTACGTCAAGAATTTCCTTTTTATTTATGGACTTTTCCTTCAATTCTTCCACGAGCACCTGTTTGTTAAGATGCGCGAAGCTTGTGGACGCGATCTTGCTTAGGGCGTCTGCTTTCTTGTTTTCACTTCGTGGTATTTGTTTGATGGAAAATTCCTTGAAGCTTTTTGTGAGTGTTTTTACTTTGTTTAAGTATTGAACCATGCCTGACTCTTTGGCGATGTAAGAGCCGTTAACTTGATTGGCCGCAAGTCTTGAGTCAACATTTGCTTGCAAGTTCTTTACACCCATTTGTTCTGCGATCCGGAGACCGGCTATTAGTGCTTCATATTCGGCTTCATTGTTAGTGGCCTCGAATCTAAACCTCATGGCATATGTAAATTCTTCCCCTTCCGGATTTGTTAGTATTAGTCCTGCACCGGAGCCATCTACGCAGGACGAGCCGTCTGTGAACAATGTACACGGCTCCGGTAGTACTTCCGGTTCTGCCATGAGTTCGTCCGAAGACTCTTCTTCCGGTCGTTCCACAATAAAGTCTGCCAATATTTGGCCTTTGATTGCGGTCCTTGGTCTATATTGGATGTCATATCCTTTTAACTCGAACTTCCACTTCAGCATCCTTCCGGATATTTCCGAACTTGACAACAGTTGCTTTATCGGTTGATTTGTTATTACAACGACGGTGTGTGCTTGGAAGTATCTTTTCAACCGTTCACTTGCACTGAGTAAGGCTAACACCAACTTTTCCATAGGAGTATAGTTGACTTTTGGGCCTCGTAGAGTACGGCTTACAAAATATATTGGTATTTGCCTGCCTTCTCTGTCCGTCATCAAGACCGCGCTGATAGCTTCTTTTGCTGCAGCCAAGTATATGATTAATTCCTCATTTTCCCTTGGTGCGGTTAGTGTTGGGAGCTCCGCAATAAGTTTTTTCATCTGCTTGAAGGCCTCTTCGGCTTTCGGTGTCCATTGAAAATCGCTCTTTTTTGTGCATTTTTTCAAGGTTTTGAAAAAAGGTAACGATTTTTCTGCTGATTTTGACAAGAATCTGTTTAAGCTTGCTAATTTTCCATTTAGCTTCTGCACGTCCTTGATGCATCTCGGAGATGGTAAGCTAAGGACTGCGTCTGCTTTTTCCGGACATGCTCTCAACCCGTTGGTGCTTACTTTGTAACCTAAGAACATTCCTTCCTGCATTCCGAAGGTGCATTTCTTTGGGTTCAATTTCATGTTTATCTGTCGAAGGGTTTTGAATGTTTCTGTTATGTCTCGGATGATTTCTTCTTCCGTGTGGCTCTTTATAACCAGGTCATCGACATATACCTCTAAGTTACGTCCAATCTGCTTTTGGAATGCCTTATCCACTAAGCGTTGATATGTTGACCCGGCATTTTTTAAACCGAACGGCATCTTAGAATAGCAAAATATCCCTTGGCTTGTTATGAACGCCGTTTTTTCTTCATCCTCTTTTGCCATCTTAATTTGGTGGTACCCCTTGTATGCATCCAAGAAGCATTTGAAAGAATACCCACAGAGGGACTCCACCTTCCAGTCTATTTCCGGTAATGGATAACAATCTTTGGGGCATGCGTTGTTAAGATCTTTGAAGTCTACGCACATTCGCCAAGTTCCGTCATGCTTTTTGACCATTACCGGATTAGAGAGCCAACTGTGATAATGGACCTCCTTCATTATTCCAGCGTCCACTAATTTTTCCACCTCTTCTTGGATTACCTTATTTCTTTCTGGTGCCTGTCCTCTTTTCTTTTGCCTGACTGGTGAATATCCCTCCCGGATATTCAAGCGGTGTTCCGCGATGTTTCGTGGGACGCCCGTCATATCGGCTGGCTTCCAGGCGAAAATATCCAAGTTTTGCTTAAGCAAAGAACATAGTCCTTTGCGTCCTTTTTCTGTTAATGTTGATCCTATGGCAACTGTCTGTTCAGGGTACTCCGGGTGGATTGCTATATTTATTTTCTCTTCCAGTACTTGGTTTGCTGCGGGAGTCTGGATGCTAGGTCCGGAGATCATAGCACATTCCATAGGAATGACTCTACTACTTTGTAGCGTTACCGTGCCACCTTCAACGGGAAATTTTAACATTCCGTGTGCTGTTGATGGTACGGCGCGGAGTTTCCTTATGCCCGGTCTGCCTATTATTGCATTGTGTTGGGATGGTGACCTGATAACCATGAAGTTCATCCACGCGGAAGTGGAGTGTACTTCATCACCAATTTTTACTAGCAAGGCTATCTGGCCCAGTGGCCAAATGGTCTCTCCACTGAATCCGATAAGGTGAGTGGTGGCCGGAACCATCTGATCCCTTATTTCTTTGCGGAGTTTTATGAAGCAATGTTCATACAAGACTTCTGAGGATGCTCCGCCGTCAATGTATACCCTATGCACAAAATGTCCGCCCATTTCGACTTCGATGATCATTGGGCCTTCCGTCCCGTCTTCTTCCCTTAGGGGTGGAAAAGACATTGCCGTCTCCGGAGAGAAGCTTTGGGTAATCCTAGGTTTGGCCACTCTTTCCCATGGTTGGATCATTAGTATAGTCAGAGGTTTATCCTTTCCGGACGCTTCCCCTTTTTTCGGTGCTTTCGGCTTGTCGTTCTGTTTTAATTCCTTGATGAATTGCGACAATTTTCCGGCCTTGATCATTTCATCTATTTGCTTTCTCAGCTGCATGCATTCGTCTGTGCTATGTCCCGTATCTGAATGAAATTCGCAGTATTTGTTCGGATCTCTTTTTTCCACGGGAGTTACCATTGGGGGTGGAGCTTTGAACTTTCCTTTTTCCAGAGCAAAAATTTCTTTTGGCGTTTTTGTGAGGAGTGAGAATCTATCTGGCTTACGATCCGGTCTTTGTTTGTTTTTGAAGCCTTTCTTGAAATTTGGTTTGTCCCCCCCCCCTCTGATGGTTTCCATGATGAAGGCGCTTTTCTCTGGCCGTGACTGAGTGCAGCAACTTCCCCTTGTAAGAAGGACGTAGTCATTCTATACATTTCGTCCATAGATCTCGGAATTCTTTCATATAGACGCTTGATTAACCCAGGGTGGGTTATTCCATGCATAAACCCGGAGATTCTCATGCATTCCGGAGCTCCTTCTACGTCCAGGACTTCTGCCTTATATCTTTCCATGAAGTCTTCCGTAGATTCTCCGTCTCTTTGCTTGATGTGATGTATCTCCACCGGATCCTTGATGTGCTTTGTTTGCTGAAGATAGTTTTCCCTAAACGCTGTCCTTAGATCTTCATAGCTATCGATCGACTCTTTTGGTAGCTTGTCAAACCAAACTCTGGCATTCCCGGTGAGGGTTGAGTTGAACATGTGACACCATGTCGGCATTGCCCAACCTTCTGTTTTTGCGGCCGATTGAAATAACTTTAAGTGATCCTCCGGATCTCCACTTCCATCGTATGTTTTGACATGGCTGGGCATCCTAGTCCTCGGGAGACTAAAATGCCGGATCCGAGGTGTGAAAGGATTTCTTTCCTCACATGTCCAAGGCTGGGAGAGATCATCTTCATAGGTGTTTGATCTCTGCCTTCTTGACTTAGATTTCCAGTGACCCCCTTCACTATCTTCACTTTCTGAATATTGGCTAGTCGTACGAGATGGTGTTCCCTTTTGTTGACGCCTTCTTGCTTCTACTTCAGTTCTTTTTGCTTGGGGACTCCGTTGACGACTATCAGGACGTGCGGATGTAGCTGGCTCCTTTCTTCCCAACCTATTAAACACGCCTCCTTCTTTCCGTGGCCGGAGCCGCGGTGAAGGGGATCTGTACTTCTTAAGCCTTTTGAAAACACTGGCGTGTGGTGATGGGCTTCGGGAATACCTGCCTCCGTGCCTTCTTCTGGGTTCTGTTCTGGCAGTTGGTGTCTTGGATTCAGAGTAGTGCGATTCTTCACGGCTTCTTATCTTAATTCCGGACTCTTCGCCATAGATCAGTCGTGCTTTCACCGCGTTGAGTTTGTCTTTCTGCTCTTTTTCTTTTTGCATCTTTTCGGCGATGAGCGGCAAGAGTTGGTGATAATTTTTGTCGCACATTTCCCTAAGAACCTCATCAGACATAGGTTCCTCAAGACCCTGGGGACCATTCCTTCCCCCTGTGTTCCTCACGGCGGACGTGGGATTGTTTGTGATTTGTTCGTGAGTGCTCATGGTGAGTTTTTTAGAGAATCGTGGTTGCGTAAGGGTCCCACGGATGGCGCCACTTGTTAGTACAAAATTCGTGTCGGGTTTAGTAGTGTCAAAGTCCTTTGTCGGGTCGGGCCTCCAAATGACTTGAATGCTTGATCTTGTACTAGAGCAAGAGAAGTGATGATTTTCTGCACAATTAAAAGTAAACCGTTAGCCTTACCGTGGGGACGGACCCCACGATTAGACTCCGGTGTGAGAGTAAGTATTCATATTGTCAGAGTATGTGTCAGAGAGAATAAGAATAAATGTGTCCCTTTTGGGATATATTATGGTCCCTATTTATAGGTGTCTAGTACTAGGGTTTCCTAGTATTTCGGTTACCTTAGTAGTGGCCGGAGTGGGTCCCTTGTCGGGCAAGGGTCCGCACCAATCGTGATGAACGGACGTTGTCTTCTGCGGACGGATCGTCCTATATGTGGATCCGCGGACGGATTGTCTATAACTGGATCCGCGGACGGATCACAAGATTTGGGGCCGAGGCCCACGCGAGATTGGGTTATACTATGGCCCGTTATTGTCAAGTTTAGCCCCAAAAGGCCGAGTGATAATGTGGCCCAAGCCCATAGGCTTGGTACACCTAGTATACGTCATCATCCTCAGATTATTAGTTATTGCTATTCTAAATTGAAATATTTTTTGTAAGTGTTTAATTAGAGAAAAGAAATAGAGCATAAACCGATAAATATATAAGCAAATACTCCATCTGTCCCAAAATTATTGTTCTCCGACAAAAAACACACAGTTTAATAAAAGTGCATTTATTAGTGCTTTCTCTCTCTTACTTTTTGTCACAATGACAGTTTTGCCCTTAGTTAATTAATTAAAGTCTTCACTAAAGTGTGTAATATTAATTTCAAACAAGGGTAATATAGTAAACTTGATCAAACTTCCTTATCTATTTTTAGTAGTGGACAATTAAAATGGAACGTCCCAAAAAAGAAACGTGAACAATAAAAATAGGACGAAGGGATTACTAAACATCCCAACATTGTCCTTTTGCCTTCTTTCCATTGTTATTAGTATTGATCAATACTTCCTTTTCAATGTTAAACTACTAGACCCAACTGTTCTATCATATCAGTATGAATAACAGACTTTAAATAGCATGCATGAGATATATAATTCTCATTGACTCAATTTGATCGTACAATATTACGTCGTTCAAGCTATACAACAAGCCGCAACATTTTACATGCATACGGATGCCGACAAATGAAAGTGCGACGGTAACATCAAGCTTTTTATATTAGTTACTTTCGGATCCCGACAGAGAAAAGGTGATACAGTAAGTTCAAGCTTTTTGTTATTAGTTTATAGTACTATGACCATTTCCTATACAAACCATTCGTTGTCACGAAAGGCTATTAACTAGTTTGGTCATTGGGTCAATCATCAATCATCCCTACTTTGCTAGTATATAATAAGCATATTATATGATAAAAGAAAATATTTAATTTGCACATCGATACTAAATAACTATTTGGGAAGTTTTACAAAACCTTTCATCGATCTCTAACACAATAAAGACACAAAAAGTACCAAATGGTATCCAGATCGAATACATAGCAAAGATACTCTAAATGATACCTTAAACAACACAATCAGGAGCTAGAGAAGACACTAATATTATCACATTGGATGCACCATATGCAAGGACAAACATTGATTATTGATAAATTATATTGCATCAATTATATGATATGATACAGTTGTGCTAGTACATAATTTATATATACTTATAAAAAATGAGGTATGAATGATGTTAAAAAAAAACTCATCACGGACAATGATTTTGAACAAACTTTGACAACGAACCTCATTTCAAATAAAAATCTTAATCAAACCTTGTAAACCTGTACAGTGATAAAAGAGTGATGAACTTTACCGACTGTCTTGCTGTCATTATAATACATAATACATAAGAATTGGTCTAAATCAATTCCATATTGAAGAAATAATCGAATATTCATTGATCAAATGATACACTCCATTATCTGAGATCTTTTGCATAACTGATTAATCGGACGAGAATAAAGATAGAGTCCCGTTCTACATGTCAATACGCGAAACAATGAAATGTATATTAAGAGGAAAATAGCAAACTATCCAAGATCTTTCAAATAATAAAAGTACATGTACGGTACAGCAAATTTGTATCCAAAATCTAGCAAACAATCCTATTTTATATTTACTTACTGCAAAAACGATTATTCGTTTGCAGGAAAATCAAATACAACTCTTTACCAATGATCCTCTAGACATGAAAAAGTAAATCAACAAGATCCAACTACATACCCAAAAGAGAGGATAATATATGACAGATTTAGACAAGTGAGCACTTTGTAAACAACAATGATTATCCGAAAAACATATACTTTTTGAGTCGTTTTAGCATCTTCAGATCAGCATCTTGAAACTGCATGTCTTTGATGGAAGCACAAGATAGATACAAGAGAATATAAGTGTGCTTTTTGCCCATGGCCAAACATGCTTGACCACGGAAAAAGTTTTATATATTTCTTATATAACTACTTTTTTATGAAGTACTGTAGTTATCTTGTGTGACTGGATTGTCATACTAGCTAGTACCCTTTTCATGGTCCTTAAGCACTTCACTCCCATCTTCAGATAAAACTTTATTACTTTGCAACATCTATAATATTTGCTAAAAAAAATACGTACTTAAGGTGTTGTTAGCAAGCGGAGCAATCATCTTTAAGAGTAAATTTAAGTTTCGTCCTTGTCGTTTACACGCACTCTCACCTTTCATCCCGATTTCAAACTAAGTACACCACCGTCCCTGTGGTTGACGAATCTTGCATGTTTCGTCCTTTCGTTATGTATCTGCTAGTTCACAACCCTCACTTGCTAAAAACGTGAGGGCACGTATGTCTTTTCCACTCTCAGCTTCAACAACATAAATACAACGGATAGTTGCAAGTTCAGTCATTTCACATCCTCTTCCAAAATTTAAAACACGGTAACCCTAAAACCCGAAAAGTGAAATCAAGATGGAACATTTCTTTTGTGGTCTTTCCGCCGTTATTCAAACTTCATGGACATCTGTGAATCCTAGAAGACGATTTTATGGTTGTCCACATGTTGAAGGAGGTTGGATATTTTCGTCAGCTAGACCAACCAATGTGTTAACGAGCAATGATGATAATTTTAGGCTTGCTAAGGACAAGAAACAGATTGGAAGAAAGAGTAACATTATTGGATGGTGTGAATACAAGATTGAAGAAGTGGTTGATTGCTAGTTGATGTTCTTCTTTGTTTACTTAATGTGTTTTTAAGTGTTGATGAGGTGTCATTTTATACACTTTTTCGGCGTCATTTAAACGCCAAATTCATGCAAATACGCTTTATTATTGCACTAAATCCTTTCTTTTTGTGTAATTAATATTTGGGAAGCATTTGGATGAATACACGTGACTTGAGCTTGATTCGGGAAGAAACAAGGCAAAAAGACAACTTTTCACCTTTGCGACCACCATCATGGCGTGGTTACCAAAAGTACCCAGAAAGATAATTTTTGAGTATGATTACGGTTCAGCGTGTGGAGACGGCGTCACCAAAAGCTCATGACGGCGTCACAAACCCAAGGTGAGGCGTCACAAGTAATCCTGACGACGTCAAGATCAAGTCGGTGGAAAAACCAAAAAAACCTAACTCAAGTTCGACGGGGTGACGGCGTCACAAAAACCTAATGACGTCGTCACAAGCCAATCGATAAATATAAACCCTTTATTTTCATAATCGTGTATGGAACTTGGGAGTGTCTTAGTGCAATCATTATAGATGAATTTTAGGGCTTCTTATGCTCTTTGTACATACATACTGACATGTTGGTTTCAAGTTAAGTAATTCAATCTTTAATCATTCAATAATGTCTATGTATTGTTTGATTAGTTGCTTTTCTTTTCTTCGTGTTAACATGTTAGACTAAATCTAATGTGTTTGCTTATGATTGCATTAAACCTAGTTGTGAAGTTTGATCTGTTGTTTCTTGTCAGTAGTGTGCACGTTAGGCATTAGAAAACTAGTTATAAGATAAATACAAAAACTATAATAAAAGAACCCCCCTACAAAACCCTTTGGCGACTTTCCACTCCAACATTTCTATTCGATCGCTGCTTCTAAATCTAAGCTCAACTTCATATAACGATTGTGTTTTTGCTCCTTAATCTTTTGATTTTAGTTGCCTTAACACTCTTTTTATTTGGATCTTGAATCGATTTAGTTGTTAGTGTTTCGAATTTTAGGGTTTCTTTTAAATCGCATAATTAGGGTTTCTTTCTTCTGTTGTGTGTATTCAACGACTTTGGTGACAAAGCTAAACACTATTCGACTTATTCCCTATCGATCTAATCGGTAAGGTTTATAGTTTTTTAGGGTTTTCTTCTGGATTTGTTTCGTTCCTGCTTTGCTGTGGGACAATCTTTATCGCTGCTGCATAGTGACCTACGAGACCTTGTGTTTTGTGGGTCAAATACGGTTTCTAAGACGTCCTTGGTGGTACTTTGTTGGGTTTGTGGTTTTAACTGTTGTGTGAGCTGCTATTGATTGGTGGGGTTTATGTGTCTAGTATGAAACGCGGTTTTTTGAGTCAGAAGGGGGTAGGGGGAGAGGCGTGAAGGAGAAACGTCATGGTTTGGCTACCGATTCATTGTCTGATAAATCTGCCAAGGTTAGTAAACAAGATAATGAGGCGTTAGGGAATGATCCTAATACTAGTTCTCTTAATGTTGTGAATGAGGTGGACAAGATTGATGTTGGTAGTGGAAATATTGATGCAAATAATGTTACTATGATGGGACCTGCTATCTCGACATCAAGTCCATGTAATTCTAATTCATATGCTAACGTTACTAGTAAACCGAGTAGGAAGAGTGTGAACTTTCGCACTTTATTTACAAAGAATATAGGTTTTGGCCATGTTCAAGAGGAATGCACAAAGAATATAGGTGCAGGTGAGACGAAGAATTTGAAGAAGCCTAGTCAAACTCCTAAAGGTGTTCTGGTTGGTCAAAAGGTGGGATTTAAACCAACAAAACAAGTTTTTCAACCTGTTTCTAAAAAGCCTACTGCCAACACTAGCGGAAATAAGAAGAAAAATGTAGAGCCTAATAAATAGGTTAGTAAGTCAAGTCCTTTTGATGTGCTTACCTTGGTTGAAAGTGATGTGGAGTTGGGTACCAATGGGGGAACTTCAAATTTGGCCAACCTAGAGGCCAACTCTAGTGGATCTTTGTTCTGGAATATGGACTCTAGTAGTCCTAGTACTACTCCTATTATTGAGAAAATTGATAAGATTGAAAAATTAATTATTAATGGGAAAGTTACTTTGGTGGATGATGAGGGAAAACCTTTGGAAAAGGTTGTTTCTTCGGGTGATTATGATAGTTAGGATGAAGTTGCGTCAGTTGATAATAAAATGGTTAGTTTCTTGGCTAAGAAGGATGGTTATGGTATACAAAGTTTTCTTGAGCAAGGGAAGGAATCTTACGAGAATGATGACTACGAATACGACCCATACGATGATGATATGTATGAAGGTCAGGAAATTCCTGATAAGCTTTAAGCTTTTTGTGATAACTTGGATATTGAAGTTCGGGGTCGAAAGAATAAATAGTTCTCTTGTATTATTTTTTCTTTTCTAGGTCTAATCAAGTTGTTTTTCTTCCTAAAAGGAAGTTGTTTGCCTATGTAACAGGCGGAGATGTGGGACTCACCCTCATCCTTTGTACTTAATTGTTTTTTGGAGTAATAAAATTTACCAGGGAAACCCGTTACCCAAAAAAATAGTTATAAGATATACATTAGCATAGACGTCTAGTGAAACGTGACTAGTTAAATGAATCCATTTTGGTAAGATAACTGGTAAGTATTTAATGCGCATGGTTTAACTATTGGGTAGGAAGAGCGTTTTCAGGAGCGGTCTACTTAGGTGATCACGTAGGTACGTTTCTTGCCAATTCACAACTGAAGTAGGGGGATACTTAGCATTACACTAACGAGGGTGACAAAATAATAGGTTAGATAGATAAACTAAGGAGTAATGCATGATTAAATGAGCACGTTTGTTTACCTAAATGAGTTCCCGCCAATCTTGTTTTTCTTGCATAATTAGGAGTAGTTTAGTTTAGTTTAAACTCTCAACATATTAATTTTACTTGCTTTTTAAAAATTATAAAAACACAAAAATAATCTTATCTCAACCCTTAGATCTTAGTACATACAATTCGAACCTACCTCACTATTCCCCTAAAGAATGATTAATCCCCCGAGTCTTGCCTATACTACACTACAACGATTAGGTACTCTGCCTAGGAGGATTGTAAAACTTTGGTGTTGCAATCCGCCACATCAAGTTTTTGGCGCCGCTGCCAGGGAATAGTCTAGGTTTCGGATTTTATTTAGCTTAGGTCTAGAAACTGGATTCCTATCGCTTGAGATCTTTCTTTTTCTTTTTAGTTGGCTTTCTTTTAGTCTATCTTTTATTTGTTCCCTTTGTTTTGTAAATTTCCTTTCGTTAACCATCATGTGAGACGAAAACCAACCACATACTTTAGGAGATTATTTCCGATCTAGCCACGAGGGCTATAGAAACACTATTGAGCTTCCCAAAGGAGCCAATGTGGCATCTCTGCGATCCAACACCATCCATTTGGTGCAAAACGGTTGTGCTTTCTACAAACTTAGGTCCGAAGACCCGAACCAACACCTTAAAGATTTTCTCAAAATTACCGATTCTCTTGACCTTAATGGTGCTGATAGAGAGAGAACGCGTCTGTTTTTATTCCAATTCTCTCTTCGCGGTCAACCTAGCAATTGGCTTGAACATTTACCTGCGGGATCTATCTCCAATTAGGAGGATCTTACCACCCGTTTCCTTGCTAAGTTTTTCCCACCAGGAAGAACTACTAACTTAGAAATGACATCTTGATGTTCCAACATCATGGTGAATCTCTTTCTAAAGCATGGACTCATTTCAAGGACTTACTATAAAAAGTACCTCATTATGGCATTGATATTTGGCTCCAAATCCAAAAATTTTATGATCATGTCTCTTACCCTCTTAAGCACGAAATTGACCATGCTGGTGGTGACAAACTTCGTGATAAGAGTGCCGGAGAATCTTAGGAAATCATTAAGGACCTCGCTCTCTATGACAATGAGAGTTAGAATGACACAAGAGATCTCGCAAAACCGGTCAATGCAAATTTTTTGCCTCAAGATGTCCCGAGTACATCTGATCGTCTTCTCATTGAGCTCGAAAATCAAGTTCAACGCTTGATGGAAGCTCACATTGCTCCCAAACAATCTTCTCAAGTGAACAAAATCGTTTCTTCATGTGAGATTGGTAGTGGTCCCTACGACACTCAATATTGCATGGAAAATCCCGAGCAAGATTTTGTTGACTATGCATCCTCGCATACCGATGAAGCGGTAGGTAAGTGGTTCACTTTCAAACCTGAGCAAAACACTATTGGTGACACTTATAACCCATCTTGGAGATGTCACACAAACCTTGGGTGGAGGCAACATCAAAAATTCTAAAAATAATTTTTAAAACCAACCTAATCGTTTTCAAATAAATGGTTATCCTTGAAGGATTAGTGTCCAATTTCATGGAATCTCAGGACGCTCGTTTATCCAAGTTTGAAGCCGATTTCAAAAAACAACAAAGCGGGATGACCAATAAGATTGACACTTACTTGAAGGTTATCAATGACCGAATGACGGGTGCACTACCTAGTGACACCATTAAGAACCCGAAACTAAATGTTAATTCTACCTATTCAGTTTTGTCTACTCGTTCTTACTCACAAATGGAAGATCCTCAAAGCTCTTTCAATCCTTTCAATCGGTCAATGCTATTAAAACGTGTTTCAAATCAACAAATACTTTGCCAAAAGACCAACAAAAAATCTAAACTTTAATGATCGATGAAATTGAAACACCAAAACCAAAAGAACCCGAAAAAGCTCTAGAGGATGAATTTAAGAATTTGCATCTTAATCTACCGGTTCTTGAAGTTCTAACTTATACTCTTGTATACACTGCCATTTTTGATAAATATTTTGAGAGTCTTGAGTTAGGAAAAAATGGATCCGCATACGTTCAAAGTGAAATGCCATAGAAAATTAAGGATCCTGGGTTATTCATCTTACCTTGTAGACTAGGGGACTCCAAGCCTTTTGATACCTTAGCTGATGTAGGGTTGTGTATGAATTTAATCCAATTGTCTCTTTACAAAAAATTAAAAATTAGATTATTTGAAGACACCAAAAATGTCCTATGGTTAGCAAATGGCACTAAATCTTATCACGTAGGAACTGTAAGGGACGTAGAGGTATATGTATGTAGGTTGAAGCTTTTGGAGGATTTTTATGTAATAGACATAGAAAAAAAACGTGCCTATTATTTGTTAGAAGATGATTTTTAGCAACCGCTAGTGCCATAATAGATTGTAAGAAATCTAAGATAGCAGTAAGAGAAGGAATCACTAGGTCGGTGTTTGGAGTTAAGGAAGTAGACAAAGGCATGGAGGATGTGCCATGTTGGACCATTAAAAAAGAAGAAAATCTTATAGTTCCTGACCTAACACAAATATCATAGGTGCCCAAACTCCCTTCTACTTAGAAAGTAAATTTATAAATACACATGCACCGGGGGAATAGGAAATAGCTAAGGATGCCAAACTTAAACCTTTTAAGGATGTTTTAGTATTTAGGAAGATGGTTGAATTCCTAAGAGCTATATTGTAAGATCTAAAGAATCATATATCTGAGGGTCGGGAGACTCAAACCATGAGATAACCATATCTAGAGAAAGAGAGTAGTGAAAAAAGTAAAGTGTAAAATAATATGAAGTGTAAAATGAATACAAGAGTCTCACCCCTTAATGGAAGCCATGGAAGGGGTATATATAGCCCATATGCATACAAAATTTACAATAATGCCCATTCTAGTCCCTTTGTATGGTGCTATCATAAACTATGGTAATTCCGTAAATGTCGTCACATAAATGAATTCCTAACAATTTACCCATGGGATGATATACGAAATTACTTACAATATTTTCCTAACAAGTACATATTGATTAAGAATAACAACTTCCATGAAGCTTTCAATACTGATGATGTCTTTTATGGTCTTTAACTTCTAGTCTGCACTTCAACATGAATCATCTTTGTAGTAACTTGTAGGAGAATTATCGTAATAGGCATGAACTAGGTAACCCATACACTTCTTGGTTAAGGAGAAGCTTCTAAATTAGCTTCCTCCTAATTCATGCAATATATATTCTTTTAGAAGCTTTCATAGCTTCCCCTCGAACCAACAATCATCTCTTGAGCAGTTTCAAAGGTTTCGTAGAAGCTTATAATAATTAAGTGCACAACGGAATTTGTAGAATACCCATATCGAATATTACAGCTTCTTTAATAATAAGCTTAGTGATTAACCATTCATGAAAACATTAGTTAGATCAGCAACATATCTTCTCACGCTTGAATAGTTCTTCTTACATCTCTTCCCCTTGGAAGCTCAAATAATGCATACTAAAAATAACAAGACATCTCTTCCCCCCATGTGGTTGAAATAATGCACCTAAAAGTAACAAGTTGAAACACTGATTTTCTCTGCGGTTATGACATTCGTCTTCCCCGAGTGGCCTAAAATAAGAAGAAGGCATGGGCTCTATCACGTATACTTGTTTTGCGTTTTGGTGTATCTACTCCTTCCCCCTTGATTGTTTCGATACCTCAGAATCAGCAAAACCTTGTACGCACATATACTTGAATTCTTGTGTGAAGAATAAATTAGCTTAAATCTATCCTGTGAGAAACAACTGCTGATCAAATCTCTACCCATAAACTCTCCCTGACTATCTCTTTATAACCCCTTTGTAGGTTATTTGAAGTAACCACTGATGGATTAAACCCGATATACCAAACTTAAAACTAAAGTAGAATTCCCACTTCTTGTGACTTAAACTTGCACTAATGTTGGAAGAACAGTGTAGAGAATTTATGGTACATTCAAATCTCTAAGTACTCAATACTAACCTGATAAAGTATAAAACTTTCATCACCCTTGGGATTATCCACATCGTCTTCTACCTGTGACACTGAGTACTACAACATAACTTCTTTATGTGATAGTTATCCAAGTATTCAACCAACCACCCCGACTTCTGGTATAACTAGATAACCCAAGTCTTTATCCTGAATCTTAAGCCAGGTAAAGTTAGCATTGAAAGTCATGCATCCAACCAACCCCGACTTTAAGATAAAATAAGTACACGCCTTCGTGAAACCTAACTTCAATCTCAAATAAGTGATACACAATCAACTTCGTAGTCACTTTTAAATTACATATCAAATCTAGCCATTACCATTTAAATTCCAAAGATTCTTTATAAGGTTCAATCCCAGTCTCGTCACTAAAAATTGTCACTCTGTGATCTCGAACCTCGAAAACAACCTTTAACCACAACTTATACCAACATTAGCCTAATCCAAACATTTTGCTAATTTTCGGATATTAAACATTTTAGCACTCATTAATAATATACATCAGCCTAAAAATGTTTAGATATAAATTCATGTCAGCCCATTAAACCATGCCCGATCCAAAAATCATATACGTGGTGGGATATATAACATAAATCCCTAATTAATCGCACTCATTTGCAAACCCTAATATCTCTCATTGAAATCTCTGCCCCCTTTTCACTCCACACTTTCCATCTGCTACAAACACAGATCAATGCTAATAAACTTCTCAAAATAAATTACCACTTCCTACCGTATTGCTCCTAAACATATCGCAGCTAACAGACCTAATCCAAAATAAATCTCAAACAAAAACACCGAAATATCTCCATCCTTGTGTTTCTTATCTTGAATCGAACCCACAAACAAAAAATAACTCCTTTGAAAAGAATCTCAACCAAACCCTATGTTTATTCTGCTCAGAAACCATTTGATTCACACATGAATTAAAAAGGAATGATGTAGTCGTGACTTCAAGATCTTAGATAAAGGGTCTCAGGTAAGATTGTATGTTTTTTGTTTTTCAATTCTAACCAAAGATAGAATATAACATATTTGTTATAACTCTATCTTTATTTTCGTATAAACAAGATCTATGATGGGTTTAATATCAAACTTGTGAGACCTTGAAAGGTTTTGTACATAAGTTGATCAATCTGAGATCTTGGTCTTTGTTTTTCATTTTTGATTCGAGACTGTTGTTGTTATATGGAGTATGGGATTAGGTTAGTGATGTTGGATTTTTTTGTATTTCACTGATGTTGTGGTTCTTGGCTGTTGTGTTATGTCTTCTACTCATCTTCTTTCTTTTTCTTTTTATTTTGGGTTAACTCGGTAATTATCGAGTTATCTTAGTCAGTTGATACAGTAAGTTAACTCATTATGTGGTTAAACCGCGAGCTTAAACCTATTTAAACAACGTGGTTAAATCTTGTGACTTAAAGGAGTGTAAACCGCGAGATTTATGTTAAATCGTATGTTTAAACCACTTGGTAAAACCGCACCGTAAACCGCCTGATGTACCTTGTCATTTTCCACCTTTTTTGAAAGTCTTAAAAACTCTGTACAACCACTCTTAAACAGCAAACGTAAGCAACACCAAACAAAAAGCTATAATAAGCTCGAAATAAGCAGTTTAAACTATCAAATAAGCCTCGATAATAAGCCACAAACAACAACACACAAAATGAAGAAATCATCATATATCTATATATAATCATATATCCAGAGGTTAGGGAGACTCAAACCATGAGATAGCCATATCTAGAGACAGAAACTAGAGAGAGAAATAAAATGTATTAGAGAAGTGAAAATGTTAAAAGAGTTACACCCCTCTATAGAAGCCATGAAGGGGTATATATAGCCCATTCGCCTTACAACTATACAATAATGCCTATTCTAGTCCATGCGTATGTAGCTATGGTAAACTATGGTAATTCCGTAAATGTCATCACATAAAAGAATTCCTAACAATCTTCCCTCATGGGACGATATACAGAATTACTTTAAATATTTTCCTAACAAGTACATATTGATTAAGAACAAAAACTTCTAGGAAGCTTCCAATGCTGATGATGTGTTATGTGGCCTTTAACTTCAAGTCTGCACTCCAATATGAATCATCTTCATAGTACCTTGTAGGAGAAATACTGTAATAGGCATGAACTAGATAACCTATACACTTCTGGTCAAGGAGAAGCTTCTGAATTAGCTTCCCCCTAATTCATGCCGCATATTCTTCTTTTAGAAGCTTTCATAGCTTCCCCCCCGAACCAACAATCCTCTCTTAAGCAGGTTCAAAGCTTTCTTACAAGCTTAGAATAATTAAGTGCACAGTGGAATTAGTAGAATACCTGATGACATCAAATAACGTCACTTTTATAGCATCATTTATCCTAAGAAAATTACCCATTTTTGTATCATTATTGTAAGAATTGTTACTTAAATCGTTTATATTTGAGATTTGCAGTAATTATGGAGTACTTTGTGAAGATTAGCTAAAAGGCACGCATTTGGGAGCTTAAACGAAGAAATCTGAAGAAACTGTTATGAGATTCTATACGTTGTATCTATCAAGGAAGATACAGTGTATCTGTGCCTGCACTTCATAAGAAAACACGAAGAAACAAAGACCTATACACCGTATCCAGAAGACTTCTATACACCGTATCCAAGATATAGTATTTGAAGATTCTGGAAGATATTGAACGTGGTCTCTACTCCAAGAAACTTCCAATACGCTGTATTGACTTCAACCAATACGGCGTATCGACCAAATTCCAGACAGTATAAATAGAATATCTAAAAATGAGTTTTAGGTGTGCTTGATCATATTTTTGATACCCTAACCACAAAGGTTGATTTTTAGAAGACAAGAAGAGCAAAAGAGGTCAAGTAAAGCTACCAATTCCATAGGAAACACCTTGTAATTTCCTATACTATAATAATCGTTTGATTTTTGGTATCATTCGTTTAACTCGGTTAGTTTCCCTTGGTTGATTGATTATTCTTGTATTGATTACAATGATTAAGGGCTAATACCTGATGACATCAAATAACGTCTATTTTATAGCATCATTTATCCTATGTAATTAACCCATTTTGTATAATTATTGCAAAAAATTGTTACTTAATCATTTATATTTGAGAATTGCAGTAATTATGGAGTACTTGGCGAATATTGGCAAAAGGCGCGCATTCTGGAGCTTAAATGAAGATATTTTGAAGATTACTATTCTGACAACCAATACGCCGTATCCATCAAGGAGATACGGCGTATCCGTGCCTGCACTTACCAAAGACCATAAAGGAAACAAGACCAATACGCCGTATCCAGATAAGATCAATACGCCGTATTGAAGATATAGAAGGTGAATATTCTATAAGATATCAAACGTGGTCCTTACTCCAAGAAACCCTAATACGTCGTATCGAATACATTGGATACGCTGTATCGACACCGACTCTAGAACCTATAAATACAAAACTCAAAAACAAGTTTTAGGTGTGCTAAATCATATTCGCGATACCTAAACCACAAAAGTCGATTTTCAGAGGAGAAAAAGAGCATAAGAGGTCTTGCAACGCATTCCAATCCATAGGAGACAACGTGTAATTTCTTATACTTTTTTAATTGTTCAGTTTTTGGTATCATTCGTTAACTCAGTTAGTTTACCTTGGCTAAGCCATTACTCTTGTATAAATTATGATGTTTGAAGGCTAATACCTTCGGGTATTAGCCATTATTATGAAGATCTGAATGTTTGGTTTTGTTTATATCTTGATTTCTTAATTTATCGTTATATGCATCTTTATGTTTATCAATATACTTGTTTACGTGCTTTTGTATGCGACCTATCATTCGACTGGATCTAGTGATACGGACCAAGTAATCTAAATGCCGAGATAGCTCTCCATATAGTAATTTATACATATAGAATCATAGGATCACAAATATTGTCCTTCTAAAACCGTGCTAAGAATACGCTTTTGGCTGAACTAGTTAATCAGAAACTGCCTTTGGTTTATTAAACATGTTGACTAGTAGGTGAATCTAGATAATTCAACAATCTGATTCCATTGGATAGTTGGACAAGTGGACTACTAGAGTATAAATTTCCATTAAGCAGTAACTGGGTAAAGTCTCTATGAGTTAGGGTTTAACAAGATCACCATTGTTTTAATCCCTAAGATAGATTATAATTAGCAAATAAGGATGCTTTATGCGGATGCTTTAATTGTGACAAAATTAATGTGTCTAGGTCTTAGGATGAAGTCCCGCCTAAGTCTTAGAATGATATGACTCTTCAAGATAAGTAATCATTGCACTGAATAAATAAACCAACCTTCTAATCGGATTAATGATGGTTAATACAGTTTTATATCATAAGGCTCGACCGCTCTTTTATCTTCTGTTAATTTGCTTGCGTGGGTTAAAGTGTCATGAATGGATTGTAGTCACCACCAAACCCGTGCCAGTCTCTCAGGCTGAAACCCCCCCCCCCCCCCTTTACCTGTTAGAATTAGGATTAGAACTAACAAAGGATTAGCATAGATTTGACTTAGCTTAGAATTAACTTAGATTAGATAACTAGCATATTAATAAATTGAGAGATTTAACCTCGCTTCAAGTGTTCGACACCCTACTTACCATGAATCTACCATCGACCGGGTACACTGCCCGTTAAAGTGTTGTTTTTGGTTAAGTCGACAAAATATAAATTTAAAACTTGAATCATAAAAATATATACCACACAACGACACATCAAGATTTTGGTGCCGCTACCGAGGAGTGAAAATTAATCTTGATTTTTATTTTATATTTTGGGTTTTAACATTAGATCTAATCCTTAGGAGTAGTGTTAATTAGATTAGTGTATATTCTTGTATATTCTGTATATTATGTATATTTGTTAGTTTAATTGTTTGCTTGTATATTTGTGTGTTTAATTTAATTATTTTCCTAATACACTATTTTGGTCGATAACTCGATATGGCGTATCTACTTCCATTGGATACAACGTATCTAACTTTTTGTCTGATACAACGTATTCATTCAACTGATTAATACGACGTACTTACTTCTATTGAATACGGCGTATTGATCATTTGGAGCAGAATCAGAAATCTTAGTTTTCATATTTGATTTCCATGCTAAAAAATTATCTATCTTTCTTCAGAGCAAATCCTGCTGATATTTTTACCTATGTGAACAGATCATACTATTCAGAGCTAGTCGATTAAAGAAGTGATGGCAGACAAAGGAAAGAAGTCACGTATGGAAACGTTTGCGACTAATGACAAATCAGATTACTATTCCGAGATTAGGAATATCATAGTTAACGGAAAGAACGCTTATGAATTGAAAGGAAAATTCCTAGATGATATACATAACAATGCTTTTAGTGGAACAAACAGGAAAGACGCAGTTGAGCATATTGAATACTTCCTCAAAATTGTTGGCATAATTAATTTACCAAATGTAGATCATGATAAACTAAGAGTTGTTGTTTTCCCAATCTCATTGGTTGGAGGTGCACGGAAATGGTTTGATGGAATCAAAGAATCAATCACTTATTGGGCCGACTTAACTGTAATTCTTTTTGGAAAATACTACCCACCTTCTCGCATTGAGGGAAATAACACTTCCATGATAAAATGGGACCCAGCTAATCCAAGATTCGAAGGATGGCTGGCTACAAAGTTCGTAAACTATAAAATGATGGATATATTCACCAAAGGAGCTCTATGGGATTACTGGAAAATGGGTGGTGATGAAATTGAGGTATCTGATGATGAATCTTCTGATCTTGAAGAATACTGGAGTGATAAGGAAGAAACCGCCAAAAAATTTAAGATTGAAATTGATGTTTTTGACTACGAGACACCTCTCTACTTGGCATTCAATGAATTTAATTACCTTCTTAAAGTAGATCCGGACTTACTTACAAAGGATATTATGGGGTTTAAAACCTATGAAGATTACAAAGACGATTGGATCTACGAGTGGAATGAGAATGTACCATGGGTATATGACAAGCCATGGCTTGATAATGGAATATGGAAGGAACAGAAACCAGTCAAACATACTTGCAAGCCTTTCAACTATAAAAATGGGTGTTCGGAATGGCCAACCTGTAGTTGGAGAGAGGATAGTTATTGTAATAAAGAAAATTTTCCCGGTGCTTACGTTATTG
The DNA here is from genome assembly GCA_026074375.1 of Tanacetum coccineum. NCBI lineage: Eukaryota > Viridiplantae > Streptophyta > Magnoliopsida > Asterales > Asteraceae > Tanacetum > Tanacetum coccineum. The sequence continues at coordinate 67,603 of BQNB010013707.1, forward strand.
GAAACTCGCTCCATTACCAAGACCTTGAATAGTATGAGGCTTTGGAAGATAGCGAACTAAAAGATAAAGCTTTACAAAATAAAGCTATCATAGAGGGCTTGATCAGTGATGATGAATCAAGCAATGATTGTTGGAAAAGATAGAAGATCCATGAAATTTACTACCACGATAATGATGAAGGAGAATATGAAAACAAAACTCATGAAGAAGGACATGAGTTATGTGGTATCGAAACTCACGAGGTGCCGGTTTGCCAAATAAAAAGCTACAAGATGATCAAATATTCGTTTGATGATGAAGAAGAATATGTTTTCGTAAAAGAAGACAAATACAACGATCTTACAATCATAAGTGAAGAGGCATGCCAAGCTTACCAGGAAATCTTTTGGATGATGGAAGAAGGATGGATGGTTACGCGCATCGAGTAAGAAGCTGAAGAAAAGTCTAACTTAAAGACTTCGCTGTAAACAAAAGTGCTTCCCGGGAGACAACCCGGAATGTTATTTATTTTTATCGAGCTTATCTTCCCAGACATCAATACGGCGTATCCGCTCCATACCATACGGCGTATTGATTGTCTAAATGTTATCAGTCTTTACTTTTTATGCACTTTAAAAACATTATTGTCAGTTCTGGCAATACGGCTTATTCATGCACATGATACGGCGTATTCACCAGACTGACTCGTATTTAGTTTGTTTAGCTTAGTTTAAATTAACCGTAGGTACCAAGATAGGAATACATGTTTCTTCCTATTTTACACAGGACCTCGTAAAAGAAATATCGACGAATATTGGTGGAGAATTTACAAATCTGGAGATCTTGAAGTGTTGGAGTCTTGAAAACTTCAAGGCGGCTGTTTAACACGAAATCTTGCTCAATAAATCTACATGGAGAATCTACCGAGCGAATATCAAGGGAGTTTCTTATTCTAATTCTTTTTAATTCCCATATTTAATGTTTTATCTATACAACGAGGACGTTGTATAATTCAAGTGGAGGGAAGGAATTAGAATGTTTACTTGTCCTAATTTTCACAATAAAATGCTTAAATTAAAAAAAAATTCAGGCATACTTTTGTGAAATTACTTGAGACATAACCCGCACACAATAACCCTTGTTAGATATTTTGAGGATTTAACCTTATTCGTTTCCAAATGTTTACCAAAATTCCACAAAATATGAGTGTGCTGGTGATGTTGTAGACTTTAGAACTTGGTTTGGTGTATCACTCGAGACCGCAATGATGAGTACTATGGATTTAGATGGAGTAACTTGTTTAAATTGGTAAATTTTAGGATTACACCCAAATCGCCTTTACATGTTGCTTAGCCCCCGTATAAACCCTTTGTTTACTCTCATTTTAAGAGTAAGATACCCATAAAACAACCTGTAGAGCCAATCCTTTAGGAAATACACCAATTATTTGTTTCGTTACACCTTTACACCTTAGCATACCCTGTTAGATTAAGTTTATTTTTACAGTTGCTAGTTGCTTAAAGTGTAAAGTTTGTATTTCCCAAGTCTTGTGTCTATTTTGGTACGGTTGGAAGAAATTTGCACATCGCAAATGAGAATGTATATTATAGTCAAAACTCATGTATTTTTACTACCATCGCAATTAATGGTACGTCCGTAGAATTAAGGAATTACCGAAGGAATTATCCGGAATTATTATCGTGAAGATGGTGAAATTACACCGAGTTTCGTAGTATAGTGTTATGAAAAAAAAATCGAAAAAATTAGAAAAATCACAACAAAAAAGAGAAAGAAAGTTTGAAGATAATCGTTTCGCAACTACCAAAGGAATTACATGAAGGATCGATTATTAGTTGATACAAATCGACGATGTAGAGTATTGTATAAAGTGGAAGATATCGCCACTTGCCTTGTAAAGTATGGGATAATTGGGAAGTTGACCGTTACGGGAACACCAACTTAGGTTGTTGTTTTTTATCTATGATCAAGACGTTGTAAATAGTTGTGTCTTTATCATGGTTACGGTCGGGAAAAAGTGTCCAACAACTTGTATTTTAGACTTAATCTATTTGTTTCGTAATTTTTTTGACAACAATATACTTCTCTTTCCTAATCACTAGCCGCTGGTTTTACGCGAATGAAGATTTATACGAGCATGCATGTCTATTCCGTCGTTACGGCCATGTATGCATGTCTCAACTGCCTCGTTGGTTTATGACTTTTGGTGAAGGTTAGAAGGTCCCTACCCTATATCATTCTTCATCCTAACCGTTCGTTAAATTCGAATGAGGATGTGATCGAACACACATGTCTATTCCGTCGTTCCGGCCATGTATGTGTGCTTCAGCTGCCTTGTTGGAGTGGTACTTCTGGTGAAAGATTGAAGAATGATCAACCCTAAGCCTTATCATACAAACCCATATTTACCTTTATAAACTTGTTACTCCTTAGCTTTAGCGGTGGAGATGTGTATCCTTGCCAAGCTTAAGATAGAATACTCGTCACGACCGAGCAATTGAGCGAATTAGTTACATGTTACCACATAGATTAGTTGAGTGTTTTGAGTGTTTTCATCTTCCTATTTCGTGAGGTGTTTGGTTGTGTAATTGTAATAAATCAAATAAATGCTTTAACGGAAAATATCCTTAGGGATACATTTTTATAAACTTCTAAAGGCTACTTGAGGACAAGTAGGATTCAAGTGGGGAGATATTTGATGACATCAAATAACGTCTATTTTATAGCATCATTTATCCCATGTAATTAACCCATTTTGTATAATTATTGCAAAGAATTGTTACTTAATCATTTATATTTGAGAATTGCAGTAATTACGGAGTACTTGATGAATATTAGCAAAAGGCGTGCATTCTGGAGCTTAAACGAAGATATTTTGAAGATTACTATTCTGACAACCAATACACCGTATCCATCAAGAAAGATACAACGTATCCGTGCCTGCACTCACCAAAGACCACAAAATAAACAAGACCAATACGCCGTATCCAGAGAAGATCAATACGCCGTATTGAAGATATCAGGGTGAATATTCTGGAAGATATCAAACGTAGTCCCTACTCCAAGAAACCCCAATACGCCGTATCCAATACATTGTATACGCCGTATCGACATTGACTCTAGAACCTATAAATACAAAACTCAAAAACAAGTTTTAGGTGTGCTAAATCATATTCTAGATACCTAAACCACAAAAGTCGATTTTCAGAGGAGAAAAAGAGTAGAAGAGGTCTTGCAACGCATTCCAATCCATAGGAGACAACGTGTAATTTCTTATACTTTTGTAATCGTTCAGTTTTTGGTATCATTCGTTAACTTGGTTAGTTTACCTTGGCTAAGCCATTACTCTTGTATTAATTATGATGTTTGAAGGCTAATACCTTCGGGTATTAGCCATTATTATGAAGATCTGAATGTTTGGTTTTGTTTATATATTGATTTCTTAATTTACCGTTGTATGCTTGTTTATGTTTATCAATATACTTGTTTACGTGCTTTTGTATGCGACCTATCAGTCAACTGGATCTAGTGATACGGACAAAGTAATTTAGATGCCGGGATAGCTCTCCATATAGTAATTTATACATCTAGAACCATATGATCACAAATATTGTCCTTCTAAAACCGTTCTAAGGATACGCTTATGGCTTAACTAGTTAATCAGAAACTGCCTTTGGTTTATTGAACATGTTGACTAGTAGGTGAATCTAGATAATTCAACAAATAATGTTTTGATTCCATTGGATAGTTGGACAAGTGGACTACTAGAGTATAAATTGATATTAAGCAGTAAGTGGGTAAAGTCTCTATGAGCTAGGGTTTAACAAGATCACCATTGCTTTATCCCTAAGATAGATTATAATCAGCAAATAAGGATGCTTTATGCGGATGCTTTAATTGTGACAGAATTAATGTGTCTAGGTCTTAGGATGAAGTCCCGCCTAAGTCTAAGAATGATATGCCTCTTCGAGATAAGTAATCATTGCACTGAATAAACAAACCAACCTTTTAATCGGATTAATGATGGCTAATACAGTTTTCTATCATAAGGCTCGGGCTCTCTTTTATCTTCTGTTAATTTTGCTTGTGTGGGTTAAAGTGTCTTGAATTGATTGTAGTCACCACCAATGTAACACCCCCAAAATACGATACGCAGCGGAATACAACATTTGGGGTGCTACATCACGATATAATCACACAAGTCATAACAAACAACTATAAAATAGATGCTTGTTAAATGAATTTCATTTATTTCGTTTGAAAAGAATCAGAGTACAAAGGTCCCAAAACTATTATAGAAAATTTATTTATACAAGTCACATTACGACTTCATTTCTAAAATATTTCTATCTTTTATTGACACAAGTTCACCGAGTCACCGTTCTTGATTTCCACGTTCCGTCCCATCCCATCCAAGCCATCAACAGCACCTAACCTAAGATACATGCTTAAAAAGGTCAACAAAACGTTGAGTGAATTCATAGAGTTTACACATAAGAATTAGAACGCATATTTGGTTCAACAAAGCATATAACATTGCTCGTAAGACAAGTTATAAAAATAATGATTTCCAACTAAATGAGCCCGTGTATCGAAACTTAACACATTCATCCCGTTACAGGATGCTCACAACTGATTCAAACCCCGGACAGGGTTGTCAAACCTAATAGATCTATTTAATGCATTAGCGTTCACCTGCAACTAGGCAACTAACGGTCACAAAGTAAAAGGCATATACTCAATAGTGAATGGAATCATATTTAGTATCAAAACATATTGCATTTTCATTTTCATAAAACAGCAAGTATCCCCCTCGCGGGTTAAAAATATTTAAAATAGTCAAAAGCGAGGCTATGAACTCACCTTGATCGAAGTCGAATATAAAATAAACGAAACAATCACGAACTACTCGACAACGAGCTCAAATGCGACCTATAATTTATGTCGCTCGATTACTATACAATAAAGTACGATCGAATAGTGTGTATACCACAACTATTAAAACTATATAGATATACATACACATGTGATGAGAAATCCACTTGCGAGTCCTAGATCCTAAATGTCACGTAATTGAGTTACGATCATTCTTTCATTTATATTATACGTCACTTAATCGAAAACTTTATATTTTAGAACGTTACTATTTTCGAAAAGTTACCATTTTTAGTAAGTCCGTCATCTAATTATATTTATAATAATATTTATTTATCTCGTCGAGATTTCGACATTCAATGTGGTTATTAATTACCCATATCAGTATTATTTTCCGATTATTACAAAAGTTACTATTTTTAGAATTATCTGCATCGTATCAATCGTTAAGTCTAAATTGTTATACTCGTAAAATAATAGCGTTTATTATTTTCATAACCTCCGACAAGTCTAGTATCAACCCGTTTGACTTTCAAAAGTCAACCTTGGACTTTAATTGACTTTGACTTTATGTATATATATTACTAGATCTGACCCGCTCAAAACGACCCGTTATATCACATTTTCACGACTCGGACTCTAAAGATATTTTTTGCAAAACGACATTCCGGACAACTTTTTAATTTTAGCCGAGACCTGAAATTTGACAGAAAATAACTAAATTGCCCCTGCAAGTTTCTGCAGGAACTTAGGACTTTTTAAATAAAAATACAAAATTTGACCTTGGGTTTTGACCCGTTATTACTCGATTTTAAAACTAGCAAGCCATAAGGCAAACAAAAACATCATTCCGAGCAACTTTCATGTTTCGCCGGAAGGCTGAAACAGATTCGGAAGTGCTCAAACCGGACGTTTTTGAATCTGCCAGCAACTAGTAAAATTTTAATAGCTGTTTGGAACTTTTGTGAGTCTTCCAATCTTGTTTTCGTCGTAACTTCTTCGTTATTAGGAGTTACAGGACGTTCGAATTACCGAAATGTACATTAGGACGAACTCTATCATATTTCCACATCAAAAATCAGTTTTTATAAAATCTCAAACCTTGAAATTTGAGCCAAACTTTCTGTTCGAAGTTGTATTTTTTAAAATCCATTAAAACCTCATTTTCGCTTTATCACAACTTCAAAATACACCTAGCTAACCTATTTTGATCATCCAATATCATTTCTAATCTAGTCTAACGCAATATTCAATCGGATTTTATCACATGCAATTATCGAGAACAAATCAAATCACAAAAACAAATATAATACAAGTATTAAAGATACTTACAAAGCTATAATAAGCAAGATCAATAATCAAAATCGTCTCCTTCGCCCCTTTCTTTTCTAGCCGTGGGTTCGAACCAACCCAAAACACAAAACCTGCAACTTTTTAACTAATCCCACTTCGAAATATCACTAATCTAACTCTTGTACAACACCCTTTTCAATCAAAACACTTGAATTAAACCCGAAAAGAAATTTCTTCAAAACCCATTGCATGTAGGATTTTATTATATGGAAACGTATGCCTTGATACAAGGATCAATATTTTGTAACTTGATTATAATGCATGTCGAAAAATTGACAGGAAATGGTGGTGGTTTGTTTGGCCGATCGTGAATAGTAACAAGGGAGGAGAGAAAAGAAATTTTTTGATAAAAGTTTATAAGTGTGTGTAGGTGGCTTTATATAGAAATGAAGTTTAATACTTTGGCATTTTTAGTCCCCCCATCCTTTTAGTCTTGCAAAACTAATTCAAAAGCATTTCTTTTATTTTATAATCGGCCAACAACTCAGGTCACACCACGTTAGTAAATATTTTTATTCCGTCCCACTAAATTTTAGTTTAATACATTTAATAAAATGTGTATACTTCAAAACGCAAGTCTGGCTCATGACAAGGAACAAAATGACGAAGTCCGTCAAAAATATAAATCTCGCAAAACAAAATAAGTTGGGGCGCGTCGTAATATTTCTGATGCCTAAAACGTTTAACGATTGCGCAAACGTTGACTCGCGAAATGCTCAAATAAAAATTTCTAAATTCCTTTCGTAGCAAAATACGAAAATAACTATTCATGACAAATAAAATTTTAAATGTCGACGTTCGATCTCATGAACTTATAAAATAATAATTATGACATTGAATTCGCGATCGTCATACGCGTCATAAAACTCGGGTTGTTACAACCAAACCCGTGCCAGTCTCTCAGGCTGAAACCCTCCTTTACCTGTTAGAATTAGGATTAGAACTAACACAGGATTAGCATAGGTTTGACTTAGCTTAGAATTAACTTAGATTAGATAACCAAAATATTAATAAATTGGGAGATTTAACCTCGCTTCAAGTGTTTGACACCCTACTTACCACAAATCTACCACCGACCGGGTACACTGCCAGTTAAAGTGTTGTTTTTGGTTAAGTCGGAAAAATATAAATTTAAAACTTGAATCATAAAAATATATACCACACAACGACACATCAATACCCTTGGGTATTAGGCATGATTATAAAGATTTAAATGTTTGGTTTGTTTATATCGACTGCTTAATTTATCGTTGATCGTTGTTTATGTTTATCAATTCATACTTGTTTATGTGTTGTTGTATCCGACCTATCATTCAACAGGATCTAGTGATACAAACCAAGTTAGCTAGATGCCGGGATGGCTCTCCATATAGCGATTTGTATATCTAGAATAATAGGATCATGAATAATGTCCTATCTTTACCATTGGTTTATGTGAACAAGTTGGACTAGTAGGTGTCCTAGGATCAACAAATAACGTACTGATTCCTTTAGTAAAGACTTGGACAATAGACTACTAGAATATAAATTGCCGTTAAACAGTAAGTAGGTAAAGTCTCCATAAGCTAGGGTTTAATAATATCATCATTATTATTCTCCTAAGATAGATTATAATCAGCGAATAGGATGCTTTATGTGAATGCATTTAATTGTGACAGAATTCTACGTGTCTAGGTTTTAGAAAGGAGTCCCGCCTAAATCTTGGAAGGATATGCCGCCTCAAAATAAGATCTGTAGAGTTTTCCGAAGAGTTAAAAGAACTGCTTCCTGATGAAGCTGGGAAAGAATCTGATGAGACCGAAGTATAGTTAAGAATATTTATAGAGGAAAAAGCATCCTCAATATCGGAAGTAGAGCGGTTGGGAGAAGACATCGTTCTGATAACAACCTAGTTTGTAAATAACATAAGTTATTTATGTAATAGTATAATTGATATGTATATTTACATACTTGTTCAGGAATGTAGTGGCACAGAGGACTTTGATGGCTAAAAAATGAAATGTGGTTATAGTTAAGGTTTTGACCTTGTTCTCTATAACCATGGCGCTGATACCAATCTGTAACACCCCCATTTTTACAATATAGCAGCGGAAGCTAATCTGGGGTATTACTTCATGGATACAACAATCATAATCATAGAAAACAACTTTAAAAGAGACGTTGTTGGAAAATTTTAGTTATCATTCATTATAATCAGAGTTTTTACAAAATGCAGGTCCCAAAATCTAAAACATCATGTTTGAATGATAACAGTTCAGCCATCTTCGAGTCCATGCCACTCTGTACCGCAACTTGCTCAATTACCTAAGATAAACATGCTAAAAAGGGTCAACACAAAGGTTGAGTGAAATTCATAGGTTTGAAATGTAATAGTTGAATACAAGTTATAATGGAAATATTGGCATTACTGGGATAATTATCATGGAGATCAGTATTATTATAGAGAACAGTATTATCATGGAAAATAGTTGAATATTATATGGTTGAATGCAAATTACTATAATGGTAATAATTGCAACGAATACAATTATCATAGAAAATCAGGGTAATATTATTATTATAGCTAAGCTCATGAAATCAATAAATTAACAGGGAAATCACCGTAGTGATATTAGTTAGGGACAGATGTCCCCATGGAAAAGATAACTTGCCAAGGTTACCTATTAAGACAAATATAGTGCGTTTGGCTACCCCAAGCATGGGTATACAAACGGGAACCGTCACCCCCAATAGATCTATTCACAATATTTGCGTTTACTCGCAATGCAAGTAATTAATGATTCATGATATGGAAATA
>BQNB010013708.1:0-76624 GCA_026074375.1 Tanacetum coccineum
ATTCCCGTTTATAATCTTCATAATAACGTGTTGTCTTTTGATCTTTGGCTTTGTTGACTTTTTTCATTGTCAATTACTCGTGTCCGCATGGATCCATTATGTATGCGGTTAGATGCACTAAACCTGATGTTGCGTTCGCACAAAATATAACAAGCCGGTTTCAACAGAATCGAGGTGAACTTCACTGGACGGCTGTGAAAAACATTCTTAAGTACCTAAGAAATACTAAAGATATGTTCTTGGTTTATGGTGGAAATCCAAGCACGGAACTTAGAGTTGAATTCCATTGCAATGTCTGCTACAGAATCTGAATACATTGCTGCTTCAGAAGCTGTTTGGATTAGGAAGTTTATCTCAGGGCTTGGTATAGTACCAACGATAAATGAACCTATTAATATGTACTGCGACAATTCGGTTGCAGTTCATGGGGGTTCAAAAAGGCGCCAGACACTATCATAGAAGATATCATTATGTTCGCGAGTGTGTTGAACTGGGCGAAATAAAGATACTTAAAGTTCACACAGATAACAATCTAGCTGATCCTTTTACAAATGCTTTATCAAATAGGAAGCTTACTCAACATGCTAGGAGCATGGGTCTTCGTCCTGCTAGTAGTTTCATGTAGATCTGTGTTTTAGTATTTGGATAAGGGATGTTAAAACAATTTTATTTTATGATAATGATACGTTGGTATTTTTGTTATTTTATATTATAAATTGTGTCCCATATTTGCATGTTTAAATCCATGAATAATAAATGTATTATTCTAAATTAATCCGTTGTCGATTAACGATATTGGAATATTGTTAAACTAAGACAATTCTGAGTGATTGGTGATATTGGAGATATTAAGGATGAGTCCACCAAACTCACATGATATTCATAAGATGAATATTGGATTTCCTCGCCACAAGAATATCACTTTATGGATCGACGTCATCAAGTGAATCTTGTACGTGATTTTATTTACATAAATCCTTAGACTTGAGACGCAAGTAGGTTTAGAATATGTGGATATTCCTTCTTGATATAGTTTAAGTTGTCCTGAATAAGGTAACTAATAAGGGCTATGTCAGAATGGTTTATGCCACATGATGACTGGACACTTGTAGTCAATATAGAATTTGTTCCTTCAAATTGTTGAAGAAGATACCACTGGGCCCCTCATAGAAATAATCAGATGTGTGTATGGCCGTACCTGAAAACTCAAGAAGATATGTCTCATTGATTTTCAGTAATCTTGATTACTTCATATATGAGAAACAGAATCGTTAAATATGGAATGACATTGATCCATATCCAATTTAACAACGGTATCGGAAACAAAGGGATTGTAAATTCATAAATCATTTGTTCATGCCCTGTGAAACCACACTCGGATGTTTTTGGGAGCATTGGCGTGTTGCTAGACGCTTACCAATGTTATTATATTATTCATACATGTCCAAGTGGGAGCTGTTGGAATATGTCCAAGTATAAATTAATATATGTCCGGATTATTTATTCGAGCCTAAGGGGACGCACGCGTTAATACGTAAAACAATTAAAGAATATATTAAATGTAATATATTTATGTGATAAGCATAACTTATGTTAAATAGTTAAAGTAAATATTTAATGAGTTATTAATATGGCATTTAAGGAAAAAGAAAGTAACGGTTTTCTTTTTAATTGGCCATAAACCCCTATTAAGAAGGTGAGAGGGTTTTCCTTGTAAGGACAAGGAATTTAGCCTTTGGAGATTGAGTCTATTAATTATGGGATTAGTGTTTCATTATTAAATGAACTTGAAAGACCTTAAACATATAAGATCGACTTGATTCTTCTTCCTACCTTTGTTGACCGGCTTCAATAATTGTTTTGGAATCTTTGGTTTACTACCACTATTCGACTACACCAACAAACACTTTTAGTTTTGTTTGGTTATTCGATTATCGCTTGTGGTGATTTCTTGTTCGTAAGTTGATAGATTCAAGAGACGAATAAGAACGTTTGTTATACACTACTAGTACTAGCATACCTCGTCGTTTGCTAAGAACGTATAGTGTGTGGAAGCTTAGAGGAATCATACTTTTGATTCTAGTGGTTACGCGTTGTATTATACACAAGCGTATAAAGAAGACGGTGTTTATGGTTACCTTTAAACGGTGTATCGTTTCGTGCTAAAAGGTACATGTTTTCTATCTTGTTAATTATTGTGTTCTACACGTGATCATTTATTCCGCTGCGTACTCGTGTTAATTTAATTATTAATTAGATCATAAAACCCAACAACAATGTTGTATAAACTCATCAACCCTACATGCATACATGCACATCAATCAATCTCGTCTATAATCAAACATGAATAAGCTATGCAAAATTGCTATAGTCGTAGCTCTCATTGTCGCCATCGTCCTCGTGCTGACTCTTGTCTGTGTTTTGATCAGTCTCAAACATGGCGCTAAGACTTCACACGTTACACCTAAGGTTGCTGATTTTGTATGTGGCCTCACTGATTATAAAGAAGCGCATGCAAGGTTACCATGACCCCTTTGGCCAATTAAGACACGGTATCCCTTAGAGACGTGTTCAATGCGCATGCGTCTATCCAAGTAACTAAGGTAGCCGTGGATGATGCAGGGATGTCCTTAGTCGCCACTAAGAACGACAATGATGTTGCTTTTAGGCAGAGGCTAGATGAGTGCAAGGAGCTCATGGAGTATGCTAGTGAGGAGCTTAGTGAGTCGTCTAGAATAGTGGGAGATCAGATCAATAATACTGATCTTGGTATTCTACATAAGCAACTGGAGCTCATGAACTTGTTGAGCGCCATAGTTGCTTATCAAGAGACTTGTTTGGATGGGTTCGACAAACCCGAGTTAAGGGCTAAGGTGGAATTTTTGCTACTTAATAGTACCCAACTCATATCCAATGCATTGTCAATTGTAGCCTCCACGCCAAAAATCTTAGAAGAGTTTAATATCCCAGCGGCTAAACCTAAATATTTGGGACGAAAGCTTCATGGAAGTGACGAAAAGGGGTATCCCTCATGGATCTCGGAGGATGATAAAAAACTATTGGAAAGTGTTGACGTGGTACTAAACCCGCATGCAGTGGTGGCTAAGGATGGGACCGGGCAGTTTGATACCATAATGAGTGCGTTGGCCGCATATCCTAAAGACAATGTGGGAAGATATGTCGTTTATGTGAAGGAAGGGATCTATGAAGAGTATGTAATCGTGGCTAAACATCAAGTAAACGTGTTCATGTATGGTGATGGTGCCACCAGGACCATCGTCACAGGCAGCAGGAGCAACAAGACTGGCTGGGCCACGTTCAAGAGTAGAACCTTTTGTAAGTTTTTAGTTAGCATGTACTTGTAGTATCGTATTATCAAACTTATTTTTTCTCGTTTTGAATTTTGTTACTAATAATTAGCATAATGTAGATTAGTAGATACTGTTGGGAAACCTGCACACTTTTATTAGTATAAATCGAATAACATTAACAAGTAAATTAATCGAAAGAATTAACAGATAATTAAAGTAGTAAAGGAACGAGGCTCGTGTTTAACACGATTCCCTTAAAACAGATTCGCCGTCTGTATTCCAGGGTACAACGTCCAAAGCTGTTGTACAGCCGGACTAGACAATCTGACCTGAAAGATTACGGAAAGGATCGAGGTTTATGATCGATGAAAACTGCTGGAAAGACCGCTCAAAAGCTGCTGAGTATGGTATATTTGGAGTATGTTTTCTATCTTCTAAAAAATGAATGAGAATGGTTCTTTATATAGACAAACTGTAACACCCCCAAAATCAGGTAGCAGCGGAATGGTAACATTGGGGTGCTACGTCAAAGTACAACAAACAAGATATAGGAAACGACCTTTAAATGGACGTTTTAAGATAAGATTTCATTCGATGCCGTAGCAAAATATCAGAGTTCATACATTAGGTCCCATAAGTTTTAAAAGTCATAAACATTCTTAATTAAACAAAAGCTTTATAATACCAAAAGATGACTTAAGTTTTTAAAGATAATAAAAGTTGCATAAACATTAGATAAAACACAGAATCCGTCTTCATTGATATCCGCCACGGCTCCCGTCCAATCTTCATACCCTAGGACCTGAAATTACATGCTAAAAGTCAACACAAAGGTTGAGTGAAATCATAGGTTTATCAGTCAAAAGAAGGTGGACCACAAGATCGAAGTAATAGTAGACTCTGAAACACATTCAGAAGTCCAAAACATTTATTATTGCACTAAGCTCATGACACCGAAGCCTTAACTAGATTTGTGCCCCAATCAGAAAATAGGATGCTTGCCAACACCCTAACACCTCTCAATGTTAAATGCACCTGATCAAACTAGTGACCCAAGTAAAGGTGGGGATTGTTAGTCCCGATAGATCTATCCATAACACCAGCGCTCACTATAATAGCAATTAACGGTTCATGATAAATAGGGACTTCACGGCAATAAGGTAACTTAGGCATTAATAATCAGGCAGTAATCTGGATAACATACACTTTGAAAAACACTTGTGTCCAATAGTAAAACAAGCAATGTAATTCACCCCGTAGATTTTGTAAAACAATTGTAGAAAAAGGGGGCTATGAACTCACCTCGAGTGAATGGTAATCAACAAGTATATCACAATAGAAAATGCGTCACGAAGGAATCCGAAGGCAACCTAATCCAATATAGGTCGTATAAGTACTAAACACTCATTATGAAACTCCCTAGTAATATAGTACTTTGATAACTAATACAACGTATGATTCTATATAGCTACATCACCGTCTACTCGTGTTTGCGAAATAATATTTAAATTGCATTTGCTAAATATTATTCGTGTATTTGAACTCGTATAATCGAATATATAATTCAATTGTCTTTGTAAAATAATATTTATAAAGTTTAAGACATGTATAAATATTATATAAATGATTCTAAAATGTTTCGCAAAAATTTATTTTAAAAACGAACCAACACTATTCACCTCAGGAAATAGTGCACAAGTTAGAAAATAATGCGTAACTTTCTCGTTTTAAGCCCGTTTCTTACGTTTCTTATGCCCACATTTTCGTATTAAGTCGAGTTATCAAAATATAACATTTTTAAAATTTTAGTTTTTCTGATGAATAGTGATTTTTACTGTTCATAACAGATATATACTTATTTTTATAGTTTTTGTTATCGTAAACTCGTAAACGTCGTATTTTATTCGTTATAGCTCCGTTTTTAACGATTCTTTCGAGTACGATCTCGTAATTAAAAGTTATATCATATTTTTGATGTTTTAAAAATATCACTTTCTGTAATGAATAGTAAATTTTATAAAAATAGTTTTATAAAAGTATTTCTCGTCGTAAACTCGTAACTAACGTATCTTTTTCGTTATAAATCGGTTTTTCGAGTTTCTTATCATTTTGGAATCGTCATGAGGCGTATTATTTTTATGTAATGTCAAACCTACTGTATGAAGTCGAAATCAAATCACCCTTTTATTATCCAAGTGTGTTCATTTATAAAGAGTTTGTTTTATTAACTTTATAAACCCAAATTTATACAAAATCATGTTTATACTTAAACAACATGTCAACATATTTATTAATCCATTTTTCCATGATATATATAACAATATGACATAAGAAAAGTGTGTAAATTCATAAACATAAGTGATAATTCGTTTTACATATTAAAAATCCTAAGTGGTGATATAGTTATATAAAACATGTAAACATATAAAAATGATGAAAGTAAAGACATGAAGGTTTTTAGATAACCTTATTATGATGTAAGATGATGAACCAAAGTATCTAAACCCTTGTTTAGATATAAAACCCTAGCTTTCCATTTTAAAACCCTAGTTTCACTTTTCTTGATTAATACTTGAAAAAGGTTAGCCAATGCTTGGGATCACCTTAGAATATCTTATAATGGATGTGTATAGATGTGTATAGGTTGAATAAAATTTTGTATGGATTGTGTTGGGACATGGATTTGAGCCGTGAGCTCTATGAGTGCCAAAGGAAGAGATTTTGTTATTTTTGCTAAGTGTTTATGCATGTGTGAGCTATATCTTATAAGATACATGCATGTATGGTGCAAGACTTAGTCAAGGAGACAAGGTAAGGTCTTAGGGATGGTCATTGGTCTTAGGGATGGGTCTATGGGTCAAAGAGACAAGGTATGGTGTGGTTTTAATGAGATATGATGTACATTGACCAAGTTGGAAATTTTCTTATATCTTTGAATCAATGGCCATAATTTCGGTCAAAAGAAGATATATGTGATGTTGTTGAGTAATTTTTATGTATTGGGTATAAACGTGGGTATTTGTTGAAGCGTAGAAAAGTTTTGGTGGTTCCGGGAGTGCCTAAACGTAATTTATCGCGAAACGAAATTAATTTACGTAACCAATAAAAATAAAATAAACAAAGTTAATAATTATACTCAAAATAATTACTTAACACTTGCTTGATGTAAACATTTATTTGTTTGGTGTCCGTTTACGCTAAACGATAATTTTTAACTTACGCGATTTAACTATTAAAAATAAAAGTAAACGCGTACGAGAAAGAAAAATAAATAATTAGTAAAATAGATGACGTCGTAAAAGACCTGAAAATACGGAATGTTACAGAATACCGGTTAGAAGAGCCTTGTCCTCAAGGCTCAGGTTGCAACACCTGAAGAAGGTACGGGTTCAGAGAAGAGATGCGGAAATTTCTTCCGGAATTGGTCTTCACGTTCCCAAGTATACTCAGCTCCTTGCCGAGAGTTTCCATCTGAACTTTGATTAATGGGATCTTCTCCGCTATGAGCTTCTTACACATCCCGCTCTACGATTCAATAGGCTCTTCGACAATTCGCAGATTTCAATCAATCTCGATCTCATCCTGAGGCACCTGAACATCTGGCTCAGCTAAAATTTTTGAGGTTCGACCACTTGAAATCGTGTCGTGGACACTAGCGTAGCTCATGAGGTGGTGGTAACTTTAGTCTGGATTAGCTAACATGGGTCCAACACACCACGATTTCAAATGTCCCACAATTATCGTAAGGTGCTAGCTTTCCTTTTTTTTTGGCCCCAAATCGTACCACTCACCCTTTCCATGGAGTATCCTTATAGTACAACACGCGGTCTCAACTTGGAAGTCAAGAGGTTTACGCCTCTTATCAGCATAGATTTTCTGGCGACTCCTAGCCGTCTTTAATCTTTCCTTGATTTTGAACAATCTTTTCAGTCGTTTCTTGCACTGTCTCTCGGTCCAATAAGCAGAACTTTCTCCCAAACTTCAGTCCAGATCACGGTGGGTTCGACATTTTCGCCCGTTTACAGGTAAGCCTCTCGAATGCTTGGCTTTCGTAATGCTTGGGTGGTACAGTTAGTATAGGAAAACTCAAATCAATGGAGATGAGTATCCAAACTGCCACCAAATCCACTAACACAAGGATGCGAAGGCATATCTTCCCGTTGTTTGAATAGTACGCTCACTCTGACCGTTCGGTCTGACGGGTGGGTAAGTTGATATGTTAGTCTCGTACCCAACGCTTCCTGAAAGCTTGCCTTAAGTGTGACGTGATACAACCTTCGCGGTTTGAAATGATTGTTACAGGACACCATGTCTCGCTGCCTAACTCATTGGTATATATCTTTGCTATTTCTTCAGGTTTGTGTTGTCTTCACGATAGGTAAGAAGTGAGGCCGACTTGGTCAATCTATCAACTACGACCCAAATCGGATCTTGCAATGCTACCTATTAGGCATAATTTAGTCTGTCAAAGTCCATTGTTAATCTTTTCCCATTTCCACTCAGATTTTAGTTGTTGAAGACTCCTGAGGCGTTTCTGATGTCAGATTTAATCTTTAGAGCACGTAAGACCATCTGCTAACGTACTCAGCAATGTCTCTCTTCATACCAGGCACCCAATTACAAGTCCTCTCAGATCATAGTACATTCTCTATCCGCAACCGGATGTAGGATTATCTAGAAGTATGAGCTGCTTCATCCATGATCAATTTCCTTACACCACCAACTGATGGAATCCAGATACGATCAAAGAAGTAAATTTCACCATCATCTCGTTGCTCAAAGTGTGTTTCTAATCCTCTTAGCCATTCAGTTGGGGCTTTGAGATCCTTGGAAGCTTCGCTCTGTGCTTCCAAAATCTTAGTCTTAAGTCCAGAATGAATAGTAATACTCATAGCACGTACTCGTCTTGGCTTGAGTCTTTCTTTCCTGCTCAAGGCATCTGCCACCACGTTCGCCTTGCCCGGGTGGTATTTGATCTCACACTCGTAGTCACTGAGTGTAGCTGATCCATCGCCTTACGCATATTTAAATCCTTCTGGTCAAATATGTACTGGAGACTCTGGTGGTCAGTGTAGATAACACTTTTCGTCCCATAAAGATAATGTCTCCAGATTTTAAGAGCGAACACCACCGCACCCAATTCCAGGTCGTGGGTGGTATAATTTTTCTCATGCTTCTTCAACTGTCTTGACGCATATGCTATCACCTTGCCCCGTTGCATCAGCACGCACCCAAAACCTTGTTTTGATGCATCACAATAGACCACAAAGTCATCAGGTCCATCGGGGAGTGCTAACACAGGAGCATTGCATAGTTTCTCCTTCAGAATTTGGAAAGCTTCATCTTGCTTATCACCCCACACATACGTCTTATTCTTTTGAGTCAACAGGGTGAGGGGCTTTGCGATCTTGGAGAAATTCTCAATAAACCTTCGGTAGTAACCCGCCAATCCTAGAAATGAACGAATTTCAGTTGACGATTCAGGGGTCTTCCAGTTCTTGACCGACTCAACCTTGCTAGGATCCACGTGGATACCGTCATGGTTGACCACATGTCCTAGGAACTGTACTTCTTGTAACCAAAATTCGCACTTTGAAAATTTGGCGTACAACTTCTCCTTCTGGAGTAAGTCTAAATGTTCTTAGAGGGACTTCATGTTTTTTCTGACTTTGAGTAGATTAAGATGTAGTCAATGAACACAATTACAAATTTGTCCAAATATCGGCTTGCAGATGTATTACGGTTATTCAGTCCAATAAAATATTGTAGTGGCGGTTTGTCAGTCCAAATGGCGTGACTGTGAAATCAATGTGCCCGTTATCGGTTCTAAACGCGGTCTTCTGGTATATTTCTATTCGGCTCTCAACTGATGATATCTGAGCGGATGATCTATCTTTGAGAAACAAACATAGGCACCTTGTAAATTGGTCAAAAAGTCATTCAATTTGGGGAATGAGAGGGTACGGTCTTTTAGTAATTGTTTAGTTCCTGTAGTCACTACACATTCTCAACGAACCGTCTTTCTTCTTGACAAAGAGCACGGGTACTCCCATGGTTGATTGACTTGGTCGAATAAAACCTTCTCTTGAGTTCTTTAAGCTGGTTTCGACAATTCTAACATTTCTAAAGGGGTAACAGGGTAAGGATATCTAACAACTGGCGATGCGCCTGGCATCAGCTCAATGTGAAACTCTATTCTCTCGACAAGAGGTAAACCTAACAGATCGTCTGGGAATACCTCAGGGAGTCTGCGGACAACACATATTTGTCAATCAAGGTTTTTTCTCATCAGCCTTGATACATGCAATAATGTGAACGAAGATCTTTTTCGGCTCTCGCCTTGCATTCAAGAATCTTGCCATTCTGAAGAGGAATACGGACAATCGTCACATACAATCGATGGAGCTCGGAGATATGCCAAACCAATCCATTCAATGATAACATCAAAACTTCTTGCCGGGTTGGCAAACAAGTTCTATTTTCGAACACGTGATTTAACACTACTAAGGTGCAATACGTAAAATGGTATTGGTGCTACGACTTTTCCTGTCTGCTAACTTACTTCGTAGCTAGTGTTTAGAGTGGCCAGGGGCAGTATTAATAAAATGCGTAAACGAAGAAGATTACAATACTCTTCTCAGCACGGAGTCAAAAGAGGAATACAAGCGTAGTGATCATTAAGAAGAAACGTACCCGTGCCCTTCGGATTCTGCTGTGGGATTTTCAACCTCACGTAAGCTCTCCCACGAGCTCCATCATTTTGCTGGTTCCCTGCTTTTGGACACTTATCCTTGAAATGTCCCTTCTCTCCACACCCGAAACATGTCACATTTTGCAGGGAGTCATTACCTGCACCCTGAGGCCTAACTCTACAATCCTTCTCCATGTGACCAAATCTTTGGCATCTCTGGCACTTTTGAGGACACGGTCCATGATGATGTAAGTTGCACCGATTACATTTTGGTAAATTTCCAGCATAAATCTTTCCTCTGTTGGGGGCGTGGCTGGCTGCAGCATATGCCCTGACATTTTCCTGTCTCCTGTTTTGTTGCTGGTGATGATTGTTGTTTCGGTTGCGGTTATTGTTGTTGTTGTGGTTATTGTTGCTGTTATGGTTGTTGTTGTAGTTATGGTTATTGTTATTGTTGTTTCTCTGGTTGTCTTCCCACTTCCTTTTATTGCTTTCCCCGAGATTCTTGCAAGGCCCTACCTGAACTGCTGCTCGACCAGTTCACGGGCCATGTTGGTTGCCTCATGGAGGTCGCAGGCTTTGAAGAAAGAGATGTTTCCTTTGATTCATTTCAGGAATCCCATGAATATACCTTTCAATCTTCTTCTTTTCAGTATGGCACCAATTCATGACAACATCAAGGGCTAGTTCGTGGAAACGTTTGTTGTAAGCTTCATTATCATCTCCTTTCAGAGTCAGAGTCAAAGCTTTGTTCCATCCTTTGGTTTCAGTTGGGGCAGTATTCAGTGAGTATGTTCACTCATAGCTTTCAAGTTCTCCGGGGATCTGTATTAGCATAAAGCATAGTCCAATAGTCTAAACATTTCGTTCCACCAAGGTCAGGAGCATGACCCTCGAACGTTGAACATGGCAAACTTTACTTTGTCATCTTCAGCACTTTATGCAAATTTCAAAACACTTGCTCATCTTTTCGAATCCACGTTTCAGTTTTCGACTACACCTTCGTCCCTTTGTGAGTGAGCTTGCCATTCGTTAATGTCTTATACGAACATCCTGCATCTCTGGTACAACAGGTTCTCCAGTATTTGTTGAATCCAGATCCACAGTATGTTTGAGCTCGCTTTAGTCTTTTTCATATTTATTCAATGGCTTTGTGCCACACGCTTTTCCATTCTTCCTAACAGATTTCTTCTCTAATCTCTGGGCGGCATGATTCTGGCAACACAATTACACAATTCATTAAGAATTTGTAAAGGTTTGCAGGGTTTATGGCACATGTAAATAATGTGCGGAATGACTTATAAATAATCATAAAGTAATCAGGATTGTCCAATCTTCACATAATGACCGATAGGAAATAGATCTTTGGATATGTAACGATAGAGTATGAGATCGAATTTAAACCAAGTATTATATATATAAGATTTTATATATAATGCAATAATGAAAATCGGAAAAGTAAGTAAGTAAGGATCAGGGAATTACGCGCGCGTGGATATCGGATAACGATGAAGGATTCTGTATTTAAAATGAAAGAAAAGAGAACTTTAGACTTGTGGTTATTAGAATAGTTTGAAAATGACCCAGTTTTCCCTATAACCTTGCTCTGGTACCATCTGTAAACACCCCAAAATCAAGGCAGCAGCGGACATGGTACATTGGGTGCTACTTCAAAGTAAAAACAATCAAGATATAGGAACACGACATAAAATGGCGTTTAAGACCAAGATTTATTTGATGCCTTTAGCAAAAATATCAGAGTTTATACCTTTAGGTACTCATAAGTTTTAAAAGTCTGAAACATTCGTAATTAATACTAAAGCTTCATAATACCAAAAGCTGACTTAAGTTTTTAGGATAATAAAAGTTGCATAGACTTTAGAATAAAACACAGAATCCGTCTTCATTGATATCCGCCACGGCTCAGTCTAATCTCTATACCCTGGACCTGATGAAATTTCATGCTCTACAAAGTCAACACAAAGGTCTTGAGTGAAATCTAGATTTATTAGTTTTTTAGAAATGGGTGGACCAACAAGATCGAGAGTAATAGTAGATCTGAAACACATTCAGTCAGTCCAAAACGTTTATTATGACTAAGCTCATGGACACCGAACGCCTTAACTAGATTTGTGCCCCAATCGGAAAATAGGATGCTTGCCAACACCCTAACATCTCTCAATGTTAAATGCACCTGATCAAACTAGTGACCCAAGGAAAGGTGGGGATTGTTAGTCCCGATAGATCTATCCATAACACTAGCGCTCACTATAATAGCAATTGACGGTTCATGATAAATAGGGACTTCACGGCAATAAGGTAACTTAGGCATTAATAATAGGCAGTAGTATTGGTAGATACTCTTTGAAAAACACTTGTGTCCAATAGTAAAACAAGCAATGTAATTCACCCCGTAGATTTTGTAAAACAATTGTAGAAAAAGGGGGCTATGAACTCACCTCGAGTGAAAGGAAATCAACAAGTATAGAAAATGCGTCACAAAGGATAGAATAAGGCTACCTAATCATTATAGTCGTAAAAGTACTAAAACACTGTGATTATTTATAGGTCGTATAGCTCATCATACTATCGTTCGGGCTATCATAATTAAGAGGTCATGTAGTGAACGTATGAGGAGCTAGGACACTTTAAATCGTAAATCCAGCAACTCGTCGATACGCCACCCCGAAGAGGCCTCATCATTATGAAACTCCCTAGTAATATAGTACTTTGATAACTAATACAACGTATGATTCTATATAGCTACATCACCGTCTACTCGTTTTAGTGAAAACATAATTATAACGAAAAATGTTTATAAGTATACTTTGGTAAAAATGGCGTAACTTTTCTCGTTTCTAATCCGTTTCGCGCGTTTCTTACGTCCACGCCTTCGTATTAAGTCGAGTTATCAAAATATAACATTTTTAACATTTTAGTTTTTCTGATGAATAGTGCTTTTTACTGTTCATAACAGACATATACTTATTTTTATAGTTTTTGTTATCGTAAACTCGTAAACGTCGTATTTTATTCGTTATAGCTCCGTTTTTAACGATTCTTTCGAGTACGATCTCGTAAACTTAAAGTTATATTCATATTTTTGTTTTTATAAATATCACTTTCTGTTAATGAATAGTAAAATTTTTAAAAATAGTTTTATAAAAGTATTTTCGTTCGGAAAACTCGTAACTAACCGTATTTTTTCGTTTTTAAATCAGTTTTTTCAAGTTTTTATCATTTGGGAATCGTAATGAGGGTATTATTTTTTATATAATGTAACGCCTACTGTATGAGGATCGAATTTTTAAAAGCTTTTTACTGGCATTTGTATACTGTTTAATCATAACTTTCTTAAGTAAACCTTTATTACCATAATTTTTACCTAAACATGTTCTACTTTAACCATATGTTAACTACTTTTTTACATTCATTTTTCATGATTAGATATAACCATATTGACATAAGAAACAAGTGTATAATTCATAAACATAAGCGAAAATCTTTTTTCATATTAAACAGTCCTAAGTGGTGATTTAGCCATAAAGAACATGTAAACATATAAAAATGATGAAAGTAAAGACATGAAGGTTTTTAGATAACCTTATTATGATGTAAGATGATGAACCAAAGTATCTAAACCCTTGTTTAGATATAAAACCCTAGCTTTCCATTTTAAAACCCTAGTTTTCTTTTCTTGATTAATACTTGAAAAGTTAGCCAAATGGTTGGGATCACCTTAGAATAATCTTAGAATGGAGTGATAGAAGGGTTAGGTTGTTTGAATAAATTTTGTATGGATGGTTTATAGTGGGTGTAGGTTTGCCGTACTCTTATAATGTGAGCTAAAAGGGAGTATTGGTTTGATCTTTTGGTAAAAGTGTTTTTGCGTGTATGAGTTTTCCCACTAGATACATGTATTTATTATGGTATAGAGTATTTAGTCAAGGAAACATGTTGAGGGTTTTAGGGAAGTCATGGTCATAGTCTTGGTCAAATAGACAAGGTATGGTGTGGTTTTAATGAGGTATGTTGCACATTTGACCAAAGTGGAAGAGTTTTCATTTACATTAACTTAATATCAATGGACATACCATTTTTTCGGCAATAAGAAGATATATGTGGTGTTGTTTGACTAATTTTTATGTATTGGGTATAAATGTGGGTATTTGTTGAAGCGTAGAAAAGTTTTGGTGGTTCCGGGAGTGCCTAAACGCATTTTATCGCGAAACGTATACACTTTACGTATCCGATAAAAATAAAATGAACAAAGTTAATAATTATTCTCAAAATAATTACTTAACCCTTGCTTGATGTAAACATTTAATTGTTTGATGCCCGTTTACATTGAACGCTAATTTTTAGCTTACGCGATTTAACTTAACTATTAAAATTAAAAGTAAACGCGCACGAGAGAAAGAAAAAAAAATAATTAGTGAATTTAATGACGTCGTAAAAGACCTGAAAATACGGAATGTTACAGTCTCCTCCGGTTAGAAGAGCCTTGTCCTCAAGGCTCAGGTTGCAACACTTGAGGAAAGTACGGGTTCGGAGAAAAGATTCGGATATTTCTTCCGGAATTGGTCTTCACGTTCCCAAGTATACTCAGCTCCTTGCCGAGAGTTCCAACGAACTTTGACTAATGGGATTCTTCTCCGCTTTAGCTTCTTCACATCCCGCTCTACGATCTCAATAGGCTCTTCGACAAATCGCAGATTTTCATCAATCTCGATCTCATCCAAAGGCACCTGAACATCTGGCTCAGCTAAACATTTCTTGAGGTTCGACACATGAAACGTGTCGTGAACACAACTTAGCTCCTGGGGTAACTTCAGCCGATAAGCCACCGGTCCAACACGCTCGATGATTTCAAATGGTCCGACATATCGTGGTGCTAGTTTTCCTTTCTTACCAAATCGTACCACTCCCTTCCATGGAGATACCTTCAGTAACACTCGGTCTCCAACTTCGAATTCAAGAGGCTTACGTCTCTTATCAGCATAGCTTTTCTGGCGACTTCTTGCCGTTTTCAATCTTTCCTTGATTTGAAAAATCTTTTCAGTCGTTTCTTGCACAATTTCTGGTCCAATAAGCTGACTTTCTCCAACTTCAGTCCATATTACGGGGGATCTACATTTCCGCCCGTACAGAGCCTCAAATGGTGCACACTTAATGCTTGTGTGGTAACTGTTATTATAAGAAAACTCAATCAATGGAAGATGAGTATCCCAACTGCCACCAAAATCCATAACACAGGCTCGAAGCATATCCTCCAGCGTCTGAATAGTACGCTCACTCTGACCGTCGGTCTGAGGGTGGTAAGCTGTACTCATGTCTAGTCTTGTACCCAATGCTTCCTGAAGAGCTTGCCATAAGTGTGACGTGAATCGACCATCACGGTCTGAAATGATTGACACCGGCACACCATGTCTCGCTACAATCTCGTTGACATAAATTTTTGCCAGCTTCTCTGTTTTGTAGTCTTCACGAATAGGTAGGAAGTGAGCCGACTTGGTCAGTCTATCCATAATGACCCAAATCGTATCATACCTACTGCTGCTTTTAGGAAACTTTATGATAAAGTCCATTGTTAACTTTTCCCATTTCCACTCAGGAATTTCTGGTTGCTGAAGAAATCTTGAGGGTTTCTGATGTTTGGCTTTAATCTTAGAGCACGTAAGACATCTGCTAACGTACTCAGCAATGTCTCTCTTCATACCAGGCCACCAATACAAGTCTCTCAGATCATAGTACATCTTATCCGCACCCGGATGCACTGAATATCTAGAAGTATGAGCTTTATCCATGATCAATTTCCTTACACCACCAACTGATGGAATCCATATACGATCAAAGAAGTAAATTTCACAATCATCTCGTTGCTTAAAGTGTCTTTCTAATCCTCTTAGCCATTCAGTTGGGCTTTGAGATCCTTGGAAGCTTCGCTCTGCGCTTCCAAAATCTTAGTCTTAAGTCCAGAATGAATAGTAATACTCATAGCACGTACTTGTCTTGGCTTGAGTCTTTCTTTTCTGCTCAAGGCATCTGCCACCACGTTCGCCTTGCCCGGGTGATATTTGATCTCACACTCGTAGTCACTGAGTAGCTCAATCCACCGCCTTTCGCGCATATTTAAATCTTTTTGGTCAAATATGTACTGGAGACTCTTGTAGTCAGTGTAGATAACACTTTTCGTCCCATAAAGATAATGTCTCCAGATTTTAAGAGCGAACACCACCGCACCCAATTCCAGGTCATGGGTGGTATAATTTTTCTCATCTTTCTTCAACTGTCTTGACACATACCGATCACTTTCCACGCTGCATAACACAGCTCCCAAACCTTGTTTTGATCATCACATATCCACAAAGTCGTCTGGTCCATCGAGAGTGGCTAACACTAGAGCAATGCATAGCTTGTCCTTTCAGAATGCGGAATGCTCATCTGTTCAATTACCCCCACATCAATATGTCCTAATTCTTTTGAGTCAACAGGGTGAGGGGCCTTGGTGATCTTGGAGAAATTCTCAATAAATCTCCGGTAGTAACCCGCCAATCCTAAAAATGAACGGATTTCAGTTGACGATTCAGGAGTCTTCCAGTTCTTGACCGACTCAACCTTGCTAGGATCCACGTGGATACCGTCACGGTTGACCACATATACAAGAAACTGAACCTTCTTTCAACCAAATTCACCACTTAGAAAATTTGGCAGTATAACTTCTCCTTCCGAGTAAGTTTAAAATCGTCTTCAGGGTTGACTTCAGTTCATCCTTCTGACTTGAGTAGATTAAAGATGTCGTCAATGATTCATATTACATAATTTGCCCAAATAACGTTTGCAGACAGCGGTGTTATTAAGTCCATGAATATTGGCTGTGGTGTTCGTCAGCCCAAATGGCATGACTGTGAACTCAAAGTGCCTGTATATGAGTTTCGTAGACGCGGTCTTCGGTATATCTTCCTCTCGGACTCTCAACTGATGATATCCCGAGTGAAGATCTATCTTTGAGAAACAACACTCACCTTGTAATTGATCAAACAAGTAATCAATTCTGGGGAGAGGATAGCGGTTCTTTAAGAGTTAAACGTTTGTTTAAATTCCTTGTAGCCAATACACATTCTCATCAGCACCGTCTTTCTTCTTAACAAAAAGCACGGGTGCTCCCCATGGAGAGTAACTAGGTCGAATGAAGCCTTTCTCTTGAAGCTCTTTTAGTTGGTTCGACAATTCTAACATCTCTGACGGAGCTAATCGGTATGGTGATTTAACAACTGGCGACGCGCCTGGAATCAGATCAATGCGGAATTCTATCTCACGCACAGGAGGTAATCCTGACAGATCATCTGGAAATACCTCAGGGAAGTCTCAGACAACCTGAATGTCATCAAGCTTCTTCTCATCAGCCTTGATACACGCAAGTGATCCAGGATCCTTTTCCGGCCTCTCGCCTTGGACTTCAAGAATCTCGCCATTCGAAAGAGGAATACGGACAATCTTTTCATAACAATCTATGACAGCTCGATGGTATGACAACCAATCCATACCAACAATGACATCAAAACTTCCTAGTCGGGTCGGGAGTAGGTCAATTTTGAACACGTGATTAAGCAAGACTAAGGTACAACCTCGTAAAACAGTGTTGGTACTAACCACCTTTCCATCTGCTAACTCTACTTCATAACTAGTATTTAAAGCGGTTGGGGCAATATCAATAAAAGGTGTAACGCGAAGATAGAGGGGGGGGGGGGGGGGGGGGGGGGGGGGGGGGGGGGGGGGGGGGGGGGGGGGGGGGGTAATCAAAACTCTTCTCAGCACCAGAATCAAAGAGGATACAAGCGTAGTGTTCATTAAGAAGAAACGTACCCGTGACCACATTCGGATTCTGCTGCGGGTTTTTAACCACCACATAAGCTCTCGCACGAGCTCCCTCATTTGGAGGGTTCCTTCCCTTAGGACACCTGTTCTTGTAGTGTCCCTTCTCCCCACAACCAAAACAGGTCATATTCTGCAAAGCATTTCCTCCTGCATCTGGAAACCTAACCCGACAATCCTTCTCCTCATGACCAAGCCTACCACATTTACCACACTTAGGAGGGAAATTCCATTGTTGGTTGAGAGTTGTCAACGGTTGCACATTGGTTAGATATCCAGCATAAACTATACCCTCAGCTGGGGCTGGCAGCGATAGGCCCTAGGCCTTTTCCCTGCCTCCCGTTTGTTGTTGGTGATAGTTGCTGTTTCGGTTGCGTTGTTGTTGTTGATGTTTATTGTTGCTGTTATGAGTTATTGGTTTGTTGAGTTTCTTTGATGGTCTTAAGCCCACTTTCCTCTTTATTGCTTTCCCCAACTCTGGTATGCCACTACCTTGAACAGCTTGCTTCAATTTGATGCAATCAATGCATAGTTGCAGGCTTTGCAAGAAGTGATATATCCTTAATTCATCAGGAAACACAATCATCCTTCTCAATCTTCTTCTTTTTAGTGGGCACCAATTCAGGACACATCAAGGACGAGCTATGGAAACGATATGGTGTAGCCCTCGATGTCATCTCATTAAAGAGTCATAGTCCAAGCGTCTTGCTCCATCTTTTTGGATGGTCAGTTGCTGTGGCAGTATTCCATATCACCATCGTCTGAATTCAGTCTATGGAATATGGGTTATCATTGACGACCCCATAGGGTGTGCACGTTCCCCATTCACAACCATGTTAAACGCACGAACCCTCGAAAGTACTAGCAGCAAACATAACCTTATCTTCTTCAGCACACTTGCAAGTTTCAAACACTTGCTCCACTTTCTCTATCCAACGCCTTAACCCAACAACACCCTCCGTTCCATTAAAAGTGTGAGGTTTTCCATTCATAAAAGTCTTGTGCGAACAACCGTGCACATTTATAGTTCCACCAGCATTCCCAGTGTTTCCTCCTGAACTTCCAGCACTATCTAGATTAGCCCTAGACTTTTCATATTCTTCAATAGCTTAGCTACAAAACGGTCGCCACAACCTCTAGACATAAATCTTTTTCAATCTTCTGGGCGGCATGATTCTGTCAATAATACAAGTACAAAATTCGGTAAGAATTTGTAGGAGTACGTCGAGTCGAGGTATATGATACTAACGGAGGATATAAGAATACTACAATACTCATGAATTTATCATCAATACAATATATAATTCTATAATAAATCCACGTAGCCACAAGATTAAATTTCACAATGATAGTTATTTTAAACGGTGATGCTTTTATAAATAACATCATTAATTAGAATGGTCAATATTTATATATCGACCGATATGAATGAATAGTAATACGCTAGAAGATAGACATAAGGGATCAAAATTAAACCAAGTATTATATATAAAGTATATAATACAATAATGACAATCAAAAAAGTAAGTAAGGATCAGGGAATACGCGTGCGGATATCGGATAAGCGATGAAGGATTCTGTATTTTGAAAATGAAAGGAAAGAAAGTCTTTAAAATTTTTGGTTATAGACTAGGTTTTGAAAATGACCCAGTTCCCTATAACCTTGGCTCTTGATACCAATCTGCAACACCCCCAAAATCGGACAGGCAACGGAATAGTAGCATTGGGGTGCGACTTCATAGCACAACAATCAAGATATAGGAAACAACTTCAAAGAGACGTTTTGAATAAGTACATTCGATGCATTATAAAATATCAGAGTTTTCAGTTATGGTCCCAAAATGTTAAAAGAGTTGTAAACATACTACATACGTTCTTTTAAACAAAAGCTTCATAATCTCAAAAGATGACATAAGTTTTTAAAAGATAAAGTTGCATCGAATTTAAATAAACACAGAATATATCTTCATTGATATCCGTCACGACTCCCATCCAAGCTTATACCTTAGGACCTGAAATTAAACATGCTAAAGGTCAACACAACGGTTGAGTGAATTCATAGGTTTATCAAGTAAAGAGTGGACCACAAGATTTAAGTTAAAGTAGACTATGAAACAAATTCAGTAGTCCAAAACATGTATTATTGCACTAAGCTCATGACCCCGAAGCCTTAACTGTCTGTGCCCCAAATAAGGTAGGGTGTTTGCCAAAACAGCCTACAAGTTTCTCTAAATGTTAAATGCACCATGATCAACTTGTGATCAGAAATTCCATGTAGGATTAGTTAGTACCCGAAGATTCTATCCACAACGACGTAGCGCTCATCTATAATAGCAATTTGACGTTTCATGATATGGAGGTACTTAGATGGCAATGTGTAACTTAGCCCATAATAATTCCAGGCAATAATCTTGGATAGATACAGTTTTAAAGCACTTATGTCCGTAGTAAAACAAGCATGTAATTCCACCCCGTAGAGTTTTGTAAAACAAGTAGATAAAAATGGGGCTATGAACTCACCTTAATTCAAAGTCGATAATCAAATGAAGAAGCCTAGTACAAGTATCCACAAACGTGATCACGACCTATAATTAGAGTCGCTCGGTTACTATATTGAAAAGTACGATCGACCATGCGTACATCGTATCACATGAATCATATTTATAATTATACATATATATATCAAATATATATATATATATAAATATATTATCATATATATTATGAATATATATAAATATAAATATATAATATATATTTAGTCATACAGAGAAACCCCACTGCTCCTTAGATCTTTAAAAATCCATAATATTAGTTACGATCAATTCTTTATCGTTTATCATAACATTCCTATTTAGGATAAATCTGTTTATAAAAAATTCTTGTGTTAAATTGTTATACTCGTAATATAATAATAATAGTGTGTAATTATTTATTATAATAACGATCGACAAGTTTAGTATTGACCCGTTGACTTTCAAAAGTCAACATTTGACTTTATTTGACTTTTCGTTCTTAGACCCGACCAATGGTCGTAAAATACTCGTTGATCTCTAAAAATCTTATCGATATTATTTTTACTATCGCTTAAACTCTTTTGACACATATATTCGTCAAGTTATTCATATGTTTGACTTCCCTAAAGTATATTTATTTTCCTAAGTCTGACCCGACTAAAACGACCCACTAAATCACATTCTCATGTCTCGGAGTAAAAAGAGATTTTATGTAAATCGATATTCCGGACGACTTTTTAGTTATAGCCGAGACCCAGAACTCGACGAAAAATGACCAAAATGCCGTTTTTCAATTCTGCTGGAACTTTGACTATTTTAAATAAAAGACAGACTTTGACCATGGGTTTTGACCCGTTATTACTCAATTTTAAGATTGGCGAGCCTCGCGGAACAGTAAAACATCATTCTGAGCAACTTTCGTGTTTCGCCGGAAGGCTGAAACGGACTCGAAAGTGCCCAAATCGAGCTTTTAAATTCCTGACAGCAAGCGCCATGTATACAAGTGCTGAAATTAAATGTTTAAAATATATATCTCGTTTTCGCCGTAACTTTTTCGTTATTAAGAGTTAGAAGCTCTACCATATATCGAAACGATCGTCTCGGATAGCTCTATCATATTTCAAAGCCTGAATTCAGATTTTATGAAAACTCGATCCTCGTTTGGCGTGCCAAACTTTCTGCTCATTTATATTGCTTTCAAAACACGCTCAAAACTCATTTTTAACCCACAAGCCTATCTAAAATACGCTTAATATGACATATAACTTATGTTTAATATGCCTAATCACTTTATAATATTACTTGACAAATCGGCGCAAGATCCAAACGTTTTCATCACATGCATTAACTAATACCAAATCTAATAATTAAAACAAACGAAACAAAGTTTTAAAAAGAGGCTCACAAAGCTATACGGAGCAAAGTCGGAAAATAAAAGAGTTCGTCTCGTCCCTCTCGAGTCTTAGCCGCGGCTCGCACCCAAACAAACCAAAATCAAACCCAAATTTCTTAACAAAATGCTAGCTTTCTTCTTGTATATAACCCTTGCAAACTCTTAAGTAAACCTTCAAGACACCTTTAGAATGCATTGAATATGATATGGAAACACTTGAAAATGTGTTAAACAAATTTTGTATGGATGGTTTTATGGTTTGAATATGGGACGTGGGATATGAAGAGAAAAAGAGAGATATAGCTTTTTTTGTACAAGAAATAGATGTATGTTTTTTTTTCTTTACTAGGAATGAAAGTATAAGACTTATAAGTATCAAATGCTTTTTTGGGTTTCAAAGATGACGATACTAGTCAAAAATATCCAAGAAAGCGTCCAAGGGGGGGGGGGGGGGGGAGGGTGGGGGGGGGGGGGGGACGGTTGGGAGCATATTGAGGGAAACAAGGATGACTATTCTTACTAACCTAGCTTGCTACATTACTAGAAATTAAATGGAAGTGTTTCCTTGTCTCATAATATGGAGGTTAGTTCATGGAAATAAGGAAGTAATGTCTAGTATTTATCTTGTATACAAGAAAAGAGAATGAAAAGTGTAACTTGAATTATATAAGTGTAGATAAATGTAAAGTGTAGTTTTATTTATAAATGATATCTTGCAAAGTATAAGTCTTGGTTGGTTAATTAATGTGGAACGACACAAATGGGTACCATGGGTAAAGTTTTATAAAACTTTGATCATCGGAAATAAAAATGGTTATTTGTTGAAGCGTAGATAAATTTTGGTGCTTCCGGGTATGCCTAAATGTATTTAATTGCGAAACGTAAACGTTTTACGTAAACAAATAAAAATAAAATATAAAAGATAATAATTACTTTCGTAAAAAAAATATAATGCTTGTTTGACTTAAACTTTAATTCGTTTGGTTTCCGTTTACGTTAATTATTGATTTTTAGTTTACGCGATTTAACTATATAATAAGAATTAAAAGTAAACCCGTACGAGAAAAAAAAATTAGTAAAATAGATGACGCTGTAAATGACCTGAAAATACAGAATGTTACATCTGCCTTATGCATCAACATAGTCAAATCTTTTAAAGGACATTGATGCACCATTATTTCTGAAGACATGGTCTAAGACTTTATGTTTTGGTCTCCAAACCCAACATGTTGAGGCCTTAATAGCATTTCCCTTGTTTCCCTTAACAGCACTAAGAACTGCTTTTGGCCTAGCAGTATTAACTACTGCATTTGGCCTAGCAGCATTAACATTTTTATCATTAACAGTATTAACCCTCTTATTAAAATTACTATTATTAGCTGTTGTTATTTTGTTAAAAGGCCTTCTAGCAGTTGAATATGCATTATTAATAACATTTTTCATGGGTCTTGCATTATTCACTGCTGTTCTTGGTTGAACAGTATTAACTGGTCTAGCAGTATTAAGTGAAATTGGACCAGACCTAGTGAAGACTATTCTTGGAACCATGTTCCTTTTTGAACTGGGGTGAGTTAATTTAGAGAAATTCTGTTGTTCACCCCTTTGAACATTGTCCAACTGGTTTTTCAAACCCTTTGATTATTAACCATGTTTATTGCAAAATTCTTTACTCATATGTTTCAAAACTACCACACACATGACAAGGCTTTATTGAACATCTATAATCATTCCCTAATTTTTGAGACATCTGTTGGTTCCAATTTCTCTTGTTTCCTCTAGGACTAGGTGTGTTTTGCCTATTTTTATCAACTGATGTGTTCCTAGGAGATTTTACTTGCTTAGTAGACTTAACAAAGTTTATCTTAGCAAAACTAGGTTTATTAAACATCTCAACAGTTTTAATCTTAGGCACATCTTCTTCCTCACTTTTAGACACCCAATCCTCAATAATTGGGGCTCCATCTTCTTTCCTAGCAGTCTTAGGTTCATTAGTCTCAACAGTAGGCTTTTCAACTACAGACTCACTAGCAGACTCATTCACATCAACAAAATCATCTAGACTAGGATAAACTAAATCAGGTTTTGGTGGCATAAAATTCCCAGTATAGGGAGGTGGGACAGCATTATACCCTAATCCTGTTTTACACTTATCCATTATCTGTCTGTCTAGAAGTTCACTTAGGCTTTTTGATGAATTTTCAAATTTTTGTACTGTAAGTTGAACCTTATCTTTTTCTTTTGTAGCCAACTCTAACTTCCTTTTAAGCTCTGTAATATCTAAATCTCTTAAATAGATTTCACGTTTTAAGAGTTTTATATCTTCCTCATACACAGACTTATTTTTCTTAAAGACTAACAGTCTAGCTTCTACAGATTCTAAACCAGTTTTATAAGAGACATCACTTATCCTAGCTGTTCTTAAGTCTTTAACTAATTGTTCATTTTGTTCTTTTAGATCTTTTACACATTCTAAACAAGATGAACAACAATTTGAGTCATTAGATACCTCAGAGTTTGTAGAAGAAGTTGAACTTGTTGAAGAATAAGCCATAAGAGCAAAATTGGTTGGACCTTCTTCTGCTTGGTCACTCCAATCATAGCCAAAGCCATCACACTAAGATACTAAGGCATTTGAAGTAGTTTCCTCAACTGGCACAGTCCTTCTTGTAGGCTCCTTGTTTCTGCTGTCTTGATTCCTAGGTGCCCTGCATTCCCTTGCAAAGTGTCCTCTCTTGTGGCAGTTAAAACACTCCACCTTGGACTTGTCAAAAAAAACCCCCAAAAAAAAACAATTAAACTTTCTGTTGTTGGCCATATCCAGCTATCCTTCCAGTATGCTTCAGGAATCAACTTCGCCCTTATCAGTCACATTGCAAATGTTCCACCTCAAATCCATCTCTTCTAGATCATCATGATTGATTTGTTGTAGATCTTCATTATCTAGCTATGGAATACTTGGTTGGCTAGAAAAGAAGGAATAAATCACAACATCACTTAAATTTTCAATAGTTGTTGAGCTATCAGCAACACCCTGAGTGCTAGCAGTATTAACACCCTGAGCAGTATTAACTACTCTAGTTGCACTGTTAGTGCTGCTAGAGGACAGAAAGGCTACATTGTGTGAGTTTGTGGTTGAGCTAGATGTCCCCTTGACCTCTGATTCATAAGCCATCAGGTTGTTGAAGAGGTCATCCAAACTCAATGTCTCAATCTCTGGTTTGTTTCTCCACACAATAGTATGCATAGTCTATTCTTTTGACAAACTTTTCAAGAACTTCTTATTGATGTCTTCTTGAGGGATAACTTCACAATGCATTTCCAGTTGACTTATTAGCTTTTGAAGCCTCTCATAGGTTTGCTCAATCACTTCTGAGCTAGATGCAGCAAAGTTTTCATATTGCTGCTTCAGAAGATTTTTTTAAGTTTTCTTTGTAGCAGTATTACCTCCAAATCTGTTCTCAAGAGCCTGCATCAGTGTCTTAGCATCCTTGTATGAGTTAAACTTTAATTGATGCTCATTAGGTAAACACATCAACAGAGTGCTTCTTGCCTTCAACTCTGCCCTTCTTTGTGTATTCTCTTCAACACTTATAGGAGGGATAACAATATCCTTACCATCAATAGTTTTTGTTACCATGGGTGCATTACCATTTTCTACGATCTCCCATAGAGTGTAATCAATGCACTGTAGGTACTGCTCCATGATTATCTTCCAGAGATCATACTCACCAGGTTGGAGTATGGGTAGCTTGATGGTTTGAGTAGATTGAGAATCCATTGCTTCTTAAAAAAGTAGATCTTGTGTGTAGTAAAGGTTCTTCTTATTCAAAGCTTCTCACAAGCTCTGATACTACTTGTTGATCCTAATAGAATAGATCTTGCTTAGCTTGTATAAGCCTAAGTTGTATTGAATAAATCTAAAACAACTATGATAGAAACTTTGATTGTGAATATCAAAGACTATGCGGAATCTAGTCAATGATACTAAGAAGAATTTCAATGAAACGGTAATAAATAAGATCAATAACAAACAATTTAACAAACTTTCAGCCTCAATATAATACGAACACTCTTAATAGTGATAGGGTTACAAAACCTTGAAGCTATATCGCCATCAAAGCAAACAATTTCTAGATATCTAACTCTATTCCCTAGGACCTCCTTTTATACACCAAGGAGTCCTAACCGGCTTACAATATTTTCTTATGTTATCATGATCTTCTAAACAAATAACTTATACATATCTTTTACAAAAATATCTCATACTTATCACATAAGCAATCTTTATCTTTTCTCTGATAAGTGTTTGATCTTTTCTCTATCAGCATAAACTCTTCCAGCAGTGGTAATCTTTAAGAAGTTGTAACTTTCACACCAACAGTAGTAACTTTTGTACCAGCAGCACTAACTGTGTACAAGCAGCATTAACTACTTAGAAAGTTTTCTTCAATCTTCATCAGCAGTACTAAGTTACACTAGAAGTAGTAACTTACAGTGGTAATATATACTAGCAGTAGTAACTTATACTAGCAGTAGTAACTAACAATATTAATATACACTAGGAGTAGTAACTTACACTAGCAGTAATAACTAGCAGTACTAACTACTTAGCATATTTTTCATTAAGATTACTAACAGCACTAATTTATACTTAGCAGCAGTAACTAATACCTTAACAGTCTTAGCTTCCACTTAGCATTAGTAACTTCCAAACAGCATCAAGATGCTTTTAATCCCAACAATTAATTCGCCTCTCAAAGGGGGAATTAATTCGCCTCTCAAAGGGGAATTAATTCGCCTTCTAAGGCAAAAAGAATTAATTCGCCTCCTTTTATTTTTCCTAATTCGCCTCTGATTTTCAATTTGTAAACTTAGAAAGTTTAGGCATCATTATTCATTCATACATGTATCTTAGCAACATATAACTTCATATGGATCATATCCAACAAGAATTATGCTCAAATATTGCCATAAAGCTCAAAACGACTTCGAAATCACATAAGATACATAAACACGTTTTATTAATGTATAACCAAAAGATTTCTAGGGTCTAATGCATACAAGAAAGTTGTTAAACACTTACAAATCACAAACCCATTAACATTTTACAAGTTTTACTTATTTCCTTAATTTTTACATACAAGAATTTATCAAAACACATCCATATGTTAACCATTTTCAAAACTGAATTACACGAGTGTTATACACCCTTGGACGAACCAAACCCCTCAATCAGTTTTAGTTTTTACTCACATTTGATTTCCATGAACCCTAAATCAAGTTTTAGGATTATCGAGCAAAAATGCTTGTAAAAACTTAATTCCTTTGAGATATGAGACGTTTAGGGTGAAGGGAACATATTTCTAGTTATACCTTAAGCTTGAAATGGTCTGGTTGATTCGATCTTGAAGATGACGATTTGAACAAAAAAAGAAGGGGGGAAATTTTTTAATAAGTGTGTGTGTGGTACTGTGTAAAAAACAGGGGTGAGGGGTTTATAAAACTTTTTTTGTTTTTAACCCTTTTGCCCCCTCAACTATTAACACCTTTCTATTTTCTTTAAATAAGATTCCTAAGGCATAAGGTAGTTTCACAAATGGCACAATTAGTCCCTAATGTTTTAACTGTCATACCTAGCAACTTATTTTATGCTATAAATCCCTACAAGCATAAACACATAACAGTTAAGGCACACATAAGTTAAACTTAATTAACTCCCCTTTAATTGTTAACCCGTTATTGTTTAAGACCTTTTTCCTTTATCACAAACTGATTTTATGAAGAAGATATTTAACATTTTCTCCCCCTCAAACAATGACCCGTTTTCCATTTAAAGAGATGTAGTCGTTGTTTAAGTGGTCAAATGTCTTTGAAAATGATTTCAGATGACTTTTTGATATTAATATTTTATTTTTAAAAACAACACCATAGAAAATAAGATTTCTCTTATTTTACCACATAAGTGCACTGACATGTACACTTATGGAATATTAGAAGCACGAGTTATGATGCAAAGTAATCACAATCCTTGAATGAATATCAAGTAATTCATTCCCAAGAAAAGAAATTCTCGTTATGAGGCCAAGTTTCCTTTTTGAAATACTTTTCTTTAAGATGACGACCGGGTTGCTATCCGAAACAATAGCAAGCCATATGTCATTTTTCTATTCGAACTTTATTTATAGCTTTGTGCCATTGTTGAATGACATTTATGAAGCCGTAAATATTATTGATGCTAGAAACCATGGAATGAAAATATATTTTTTGTCTTAATCTGATTTTTTAATTTTGTATTTTGTTTTTATAAAATTTTATAATTTTCAATTTTGTTTTTGAAATTTTTTTAATAAATGAAAAATCTTTTTGGGTTTTTCTGGTTTTTTATATGTACATATTATACATAGGATATAAAAATAGGTAACACCACTATTCTTCAGCTTCATCTGCCAGAGCTTTCAGAGTCTTAGGAGTAAAACATCTCATCCCTAGCTTGTCGATAAGGAATTCAATTCTTTCTCGACACAGAGCCTTGGTGAAGATGCCCGCCAATTGATATTCCGTTCTGACAAAGTAAAGCTCGACGACTTCATCTCCACTTGCTCTTTGATTAAGTGATATTTGATATCGATATTGATGTAATTTTCGTAAGGGACTTCAACAAGAAGTTTTACAACTCCCTAGGCAGAGTACCTAACCGTTGTAGTAGTAGTATAGGCAAGACTCAGGGGTTATTATCTCATACAAGGTTAGGGAAAGAGAGGTGGTTTTAGAGAGAGAGTGGTTGGATGAACACTTTAGAGAGAGATAGTTAACATAGAAAGAAAATGCATTAAGTGTGTGAAACAAATAAACAACCAACACCCTCTCTAATGCATGGAGAGGGTATTTATACATCCCTAGTGGTCGGCCTATGGTTAGCTTGTGGGCTTTCCATGGGCCTTTTGGCCCAATTAGATTACTATCATTACTTTGGACTAACTACGGGCTTTGACTAATTATTATTTAGTAATGTGTGTATATTAAGTAGTTTAATTACATTATACAATATACCATATTACTGTATATGATAATAATCAGGCGTAATGCACATATAATCATGTAGGAATCACATAGGGTTATAAGACATACCTAGTTTTTTCTAACCATGGTTCTTCTATTACCTTGCTTTGATACCAATCGGGCATCATCCCCCTAAATTAGGGGTCTCGTTTGTTAGCGTTCTGGGGCGTGACTTTACTGAATATCTCAATTTCAAAGTTAAAAAGAATGACCTTCTTTGGGTTCGTTTAAAAAATAGATAGACGCATCGTTGCATAAATTAAAGATATTAATAAGTTTACATCGATCAAATTTAAAAGATTGAAGAGTTAAAATGCGGAAGCT
The DNA here is from genome assembly GCA_026074375.1 of Tanacetum coccineum. Lineage (NCBI taxonomy): Eukaryota > Viridiplantae > Streptophyta > Magnoliopsida > Asterales > Asteraceae > Tanacetum > Tanacetum coccineum. The sequence goes on from BQNB010013708.1 coordinate 29,170, forward strand.
TAAATAAGTTTGACAACGGTATTTAAAGACATAGATAAATTTTTGTAAACCGGTTCGGGCAAATAGACTTCACATAAGTCAAGCAACGACGTCCATGCTAAGCACTTGAGAAAAACATGCTTAAAACGTCAACATAAAGTTGGTGAATTCATACGGTTTAGTTCAAAACATAATTAATGTGGATTACGAGATGATCAAACGTATGGCTACAAGTTTTAGGAGAAGTAACTCGTGCGACATAAAGAGAATTTACGTGCACTTAAGCTCATGACACCGAAGCTATACTGAAAGATTAGCAGGTACACTGCTATATAAGGACCTTGCCAGTTCAGGTGTCCGAACACCGCACAAGATCACCTACTTGTTTTGATATGACATTATATTGTTTGTTTTCCCTGACGGCTAACTCGAACTAGTAAGTGCTTCTTACCTGGATAGGGATAATTAGTCCCAATAGATCTATTTATTCACTCGCGCTCACTTAACCAGCCAGTCGGTTAAAGGTAATTAACAGTTCTTGATAATTTTTTACGGCAATGTTGGTTCTAAAAGGCTAGACTTAGGCAACTTGTAACGGGAATTTCTCAGTATTAGTATTGTGTCCTCAATTTTTAATAGAAAGCATTGTTTTCATCCTAAGTTATAAAACAATTATTCTCAATGATAGAGTAAAAGTAGGGCATGATACTCACCTTGATTGGTGAATTGAAGAAGACGGCCATGGTCTAGAAGAAAATCCCTGATAACGACGACGGTTCTCGAAACAACTCCTATGTTAATGAATGTTCATATTATATCAGAGTTAGTAAGAATTACGTCGGGAGTATATGACATAAATATATACTAGTATACTTTTGTTAATATGTTTATAAAAATTAACGCTTGTGATCGTATAATAGTTAAAATGTATTCTTAAGTAAAACGGTAAATAATAGTATGTATATTAATATTATATACATATAAATGACTAAGTAAAAGACGTATGGTATATTAGTATTATATGTAATATATTGTTGGCTGTCTTACTAAATTCCTATGAATCGTGTTTTTTAACCACAGTGCGTTTTCTGAAGCTATGTTTCTAAGTATAAATAATTTATAAGGCATGACCCATTCGTGTTTACACGTTTTCCAAAGCCTTAGACTTTATTTAAAAACCATTTTCAAATCACTTTCAATCCATTTTTCACATAATTACAAACTATACATCATCACAAATCGTTTTATTAAATTGGTCAAATAGACCATTCGTGCTTATTGGGCTTTTTAGGCCTAATAAGCCTAATTTGTCATAAATCTGTTAATGTCTTAAAATTCAAGAATAAGTTAAATCGAGTAACGCTATCTAAGTCATACTTTTTACAAATACTAAGCTATTATGGAACTTATTCAATTAAGCTACACCGTGGGATTTTATGCCTTATGGTTTATTGTATTCGTTATTGGCCATTTGGCCCGTCTAGTCATAATCAACGGGTTTTAACGTATCTATTTTAGTCTGATAGAGCAAAAAGTTAAATAAATAATACATGAACGTATTATATGGACTAGAAATAAGCTCCCAATAAGCCAAGTAACAATAGCGACCTTGAGCTTATTTATTAAGCTCGTTGGTTTTGGGCTTGTGGTTATGGGACGCGGCTTTAAGAGCCCAATAAGCTATATTCGGGCTTATTTGTTAAGCCGGAATAAGCTCACCATTTTTCCTTTCAATATAAGCTTAGAAAAATAGCCATAAAAATATAGCCGAAACAAATACAATAAACAAACACTTTCCATTTCTTTTCTTATTTGGGCCGAGCTCCAAAACATAAGCCACTCTTTAAGGCTCAAATATGAAGACATAATAAGCTCTTTGTCTCATAGAAGGCTTATTGTTTTAAATAAGCCGTACGATATAAGTCATATAGCTAACATTTTTATTTACACCAAAATAACCACAATCACAAAATATACTTTCCTATATTTTCTTTTATATTGTTGTAGGAGTAGTACATATAACCTTTTAAGGTTTACGTAGTTTCAAAATCTTTTTTACGAAACAAGTTGTACAAGTAAGTATGTATGTCATTATAGTATGAATCATAATAGTACAGTTTTTAAAAAGATTTAAGATGACTTACAGAAAAAGGAGGGTTTAGAATGATGATTGATGAATTGATAACAACCCAAACGTCTGTTTTTTTTTAAAATACCCGAATACAATGAATATCAACCTCGAACACAATATCTTCAAAGGTTTTTAATCAAGATTGGAAAATTATTTGGTTATGTGTGTGTTTGAGGTGGTTTGAACAAGAGAGAGCAAAAGGAAGAGAGAAAACTCAAAGTTTGTGTGTGCGAATAATGAAGGAATGAATAAGATATACATGTGATATATAAGAGCAAAATTTCACACACCAAGAGTGTGTGTGGTGATGCATGCGTCGGATAGAGGACAAGAGGCCAAGAGGGGACCAATTTGATCTACCAACGGGGCTTATGGTGGACAAAAACTAGTCACATGATAGCATATGTGTGTCTTATTGATTCAAAATTCAAAATGGCATACCATGCATGCATGTGTGTGTATTCGGTTAGGATAGAGCCAAGGAGGAGACCATTGTGGTCTCCACCATGCAAGAGTTAGTGGGTTTGAGGTGAATTAATTTTCATGGTTCCTAACTTGCACATATTGATCAAATAAAACACGTAGCACACATATAACGAAAAATGAGGTAATACTATCACGGAAAATTATGAAACTTTAGATATTATCTTAAAATGCTAAAATGTGGATATTGCTAAAATACTACAATGTTTGGTAACCCGGTTCACTCACGGTAACGATTCTTAGATAATAACAGAACAACTTCCCGGTTAAACGCAAAAGTTTTACGGAACGCGTTTAAAATTTTAATTTATAATCAGAAACGGCTAATGTATTGAACAGAAATTATGGGTGTGACATGTAGATTTTGTGGGTTGCTTCTATGATGATGAATATGCATGTTAGGCTTTATAATAACCCAGATTTTGTCTGTTCACTATTGATATGGTTCTTGAGAAACATGATTTGTGTATAAAGGATATCATCGGGGTAACAGTCTTCATACGACCTTGTCCCTTTTAGATGGTTGATCCACTTGTGTTTAATTATATTTCAAATGCATTTTATGATACTTGAGGTGGGTCCTTGTATTAGTCTTTATACTACTTACTTGTGTGTTGCCTCTACACGGAATATTAAATAGACGGCGGGTTGTGGGAAATTGGTTCATGACTTGGAAATGAGTTTTCATAGATCATCGTACGTTCGGACAAAGCTACAACACTAGGTGAAAAAAAAAAAGCAATCTAGGGAGTAATTCATGATTAAATAGAATATACATTCTTTTTTATTATATTGTTATCACATTAGCGTAGTTTATATCACAGTTTAGTTTAATAGCTAAAACCAAACCAAACCTCTAAAATATTTGATTTACTTGTTTTCCATAAAATATAAAATTACAAAAAATAATCTTCTCTCAACCCTTAGAATTATGTTAGACCATGATCAAGCCTTCGCAACATATTCCTCTAGAGAAAGATAACAACCCTCGAGTCTTGCCTATACTACTACTACAACGGTTAGGTACTCTACCTAGGGAGTTATAAAACATCTTGTAGAAGTCCCTTACGACAACCGCATCAGGCGTCAGCTCATAAAAATCGACATGGATGGTTTTAATTATTTTGCGGGTACATCGATTGTAAATACGGTAAGCTTTCTTCTTAGGTGCATATCCAATGAAAATACCTATATCAGCTTTTAGCTTGAAGTTTGGGCAAGTTCTCACTATCATTATTTGGGTAGCAAAGTGCACCAAAAACGTGAAGGTACGATAAATCGGGTTTTCTATCAAATAAGAGCTCATAAGGAGTTTTTACATGGCGACGTCATATAATAGATCGGTTTTGAGGTGGTAGACAATGTGGTAGCCAATACTGCCTCGGCCCATAGAAGAAGTAAGATGGAGCTTTGCATGGATTAAAGCATTGTTTCCGAGCGCTTCTCAATAAGAGTCAACGATTTCACCTTTCTAACAACGACCATTTTGTTGGAGAGTTCGTACAACTGTTGTTTCATGAGAGTGACAAACCTATTTCTAATAGTATGTAGAGTTTGATTATCGAATCAGTTCCTTTATTGTTCGAATGTCCTTACAGCTGGATTCAATCTAATTGGTTATCCATTTTCTGAAACTTGATTATAAAATCTAGAGCTTCATCCTTTGATGCTAGAAACTTCACCCATGTGAACCGAGAATAATCATCCACAATAGAATGGATGTACTTTTTCCCATTTAGCTTGCACAGCTTAGGCACAATGATCCATGTTGCAGAAGTATAGTTTTTCTTGATTGATATCTTCAGATTTAGGTTATGGGTTTGTTCTTGCTTTTTCCTTTGTCACATGTCAGGGAACACAAATGGTCCCATTCTTTCCAATTTAAGTCTAGTAAAGACCACGTACTTAATCGTGTATGGCCATGTGTGATTTAATTGCACCAAAATTTAAATGAGACAGATGATGATGCCATAACCATGGCTTAGTCTTTGTGGATTTTGACAAGAGACATATAGGAGAAGACGCCATCATATCCCTAATGGACAGAGAGTACAGGTTAGTTCCTCGAGATCCTGAGATTAAATTAACACCATCCAAATTACGAACAAAGCATGTGTGTTTTCGAAAAGCTACTTCAAGATCTGAGTCACAGAATTGACCGACTGAGAATAGTTTGCTGTCTAGGTCCTTCCACTAATAAGAAACCCCTTAAAATTGTGGAATTGCCCTATTGATAATATCTATTACCCATAATCTTCGCAACTTGGTCGTTACCGAATTTGACAGTACCGAGAAATTTATGAATGAAATTGGTGAGCTGAGAGCCATCTCTGGTCATGTGCTTAGAGCATCCGGAGTCCAAATACCACAGAATAATTTGGACAACCTATAGTTAATAAAAGAAAAACAAGATGGAGCAACTGAAGTATCTTGGATCCCCGAGATGTATCGGGTTCCAGTTGCTATTAGCAGAGTCATAGTTTTTGCAAACCTCAGGTTCGCTATGTTGACTGATTTAGGTACTTTAGGTCTCTTGGTATATACTCTCGGTTACTAGTCTGGTTGGCGTGCAACAACTTCAAGAGGTGGGAACTTAGAGGCACTTTATTAGTGGCAGTTAACCTAGTTAAAGGGCATGCATTTCCAACTAAGGTGAAATTCCTTCCAGTGGGTTCCATTTATATCTACAGAGTTAAACACTTTTCTAGAGTAGGTTTCATTCTTTTCTCCTTTTATTCTTAGAGGTAGATTTTAGCATTGCACATTTCATACGTATTCACATGATCAATTAAAACATATTAGCATGATTAGCACAAACATACTTCATTACATACAGAACCATAGAGCATGAGCACCTTTAATAGGATGCTTAACATGTTCATTATAGCTATTTTTAGAATCAGAGTTCTGTTTATTCAAACTAGATTTAGCTTTCCTAGATTAGACTTCTACTTTATTCTTCTCATAACTACTTAGTGTTCTCAAAATCCTATCATTCTTTGTATTGCCTGAAGGCTTCAATCTGTTAGCACCAGTACAAGGTTTTACTCCTGTAGAAGACAATAAAGGTATGTTATTTATTTTGGGCATGTTGCTTGATGATGCGGTAGTGTTAGCAAATCGAACTGTTTTCTTCTTATTTATGGGCATGACCGCAAGACTATTACTGTCGCTACTTTGTTTGTGGAATTATCAGGGCAGGTATCTCTTACATAACCTAGCAAATCTTGAATTAGCCTTACAGACATACTAGTGAGTAGGGTGCACTTTCTAAAGGGTTTGTTTTTTTTTTTTTTTTTGTGATTTAGCGTGTTCAATCTACCTCCCTAAGAATAGATCTTGTTCCATCAAGTTTGCTTAAGTAGTATTTATGGCCTTCCCTATTATTCTTCAATCTTAGGAGCTAAAATTACTGGCGCGGGTCAAGATTATTACATTCTGATAAGCATAGTGTCAGCGTTTGAATTTGGACCGCTATTATCAATTATGTCCTTCACCTTTTTATTTGTAGAAACTACAATTTTGGTCCACGTTCTTTACCGGGTATAACACTTTTGGTCCATTTTTTAAAAATTTGCGGGTTTAGCCAAAACCGGGTATCCATTTCTCATTTGTGCCAAATCTAACAATTTTTGGTTCGCATTTGAGCCAAAAAACCCGAGTATCCATTTAACATTTGAGCCGAATCAGATTTAGAAGAAATTGTCTGAATTTGGCTCAATGTGAAAGGGATACTCGTGTTTTGGCTTAAACCCGCAAATTTTTAAAAAAATGGACCAAAAGTGTTATACCCGGTAAAGATAGTGGACCAAAATTGTAGTTTCCTCTTTTAATTTTCGTTAAGATTATTTTTTAATGCTGTTATGACAAACACTTTTTCCTGAAGTTGAGCATTTAAATCAGTAACATCAACAGACTTTTGATTTAATTGATTAACCAAAGAGTTAGTGTGTTCTTTAGCACGAACACGTAATGGTTTAATTGAATCATAAAGTTGTTTATAAGTCTGTTTCAAATGCTCATTCTCAGCAATTAGTTAGTCACCCTATGTTCCAGTTCAATGTTGATAGTCTTAATTTCATCTAAGTCCCTTTTCACACTTTCAGTGGTAGAAGTTTCATTTACACGCTTAATTTGTGCTTTTAACTTCTTGATTCTCGTGTCTTTTGCTTGAAGATCAGCTTTCAAATTGTTTAATTCAAACAATTGATCAAATAAAGGTTCAGTTTGGTTCACAGATATGTTATTCTTTTGAAAAATTTCTTTATTGAGTTGCATTGCAATTTCAAGAGAAATGCAGTGTTGTTCAAGTTCAGAAAATCTTTTTGAAAGTCTATTATACTCATCTTTTTCAACCATGTTATGTTGTTTGATAAGCTCAGCTTCAAGTTAAGTACAATTGTTGCATATGCTCACTAATTCACATATTCATTCATAACACACTGAAGAATTCCACTTTCCAGAATTATTCAATCCACAGAAGAAGTTCACAACATTAAGTTACATTGAGGAAAATATTTGATCCAAGATTAATCAATTTATCAATTAAAAAATTGTTTTTTGAATTCAAATAACCTGTGTCTTTATGGTATTGTTAAATGCAGCTTCCATTTGATTAAAAATTGTTTGTACTTCTGTTACCTCATTTAAAAGATCTTTATCCAAAAACCTTAACAATATGGTCTTTTAAATGTATTAAATATGGAATTATATCTTTTCAAAAATAAGCTTTTGTATGTTCATCCCCATTCCCCTTCTTTTTTTTTTTTTTTTTTTTTTTTATGTTAAAAGCATCGGGCGTGATCGCTGTAGTCACTACATGGTCAGAAATTGTGCCAAGATGGCAGTTGTTGCGTCAGAGTTTTTAAGCTGTATTAACTAGGCTGATCCTTAGGGAAGTTTCGATGAGGCCTCAATTTTTCGACAGGCGAAGAAGCAGATAGGAGTCCAGTTATAGGTGTAAAGCTTGTTGAATTCAGAACAGTTGTATTTGTTGATTGGGGACAAAAGGTTTACCAACGTCTTTCAGATAATCGATTTATCTGCATGGATTAATTGGTTTAGTGTTAACTTTCTCTTTTGTAGACGCAGTGGGATACTGTTTGTTTAAAAACATTTTTGATCGACTCTCTTCCTCAAGCATCAAAGTCTCTTCAGAATCAGCAATTGAAATCACATTAGTTTCCTTAGCAATAACACTACCATCATAAAGCATTAGCCTAATCTGTGGAGCTTTCTTAAGATAGAAAAGATTTTGAAAACCAATAGCTTGTTTCAGGTTGTTATCATAGAAAAGTTGTAGGTGGGGTTGTGAGCCATATGCACAATTTGCACGGTTTGACCCCTTTTACAAACCATTATTAGTCCATTTCGTTTAACTTTCTTATTCCAAAAACATATTTTTTATCAATATTCCTAGCTTCTTGTTGCCTGGGATTAGTTTTTGAAAATTTTAAATGTTTTTGTTAACGATTCCTTTTCTTTTAATTGTTCTGAAAGCGTTTGTTTAGGAGAGTTAATTTCCTTTTCAAAATCCGTAAATTGTGCATCTTTATCCTGGAATTATATATTAATTATCATAGCTTTTGTCTCTTTATACTAAATAATATGTGTGTCTTTTTTTAGAACAATTTTACCTCGTTACTATCGTGTATCTTGTGTGTCAAGCTCAGCAGATAAGGATTTCATTGGCAATTAAATTGTCATTATTACCTTGATACAAATTAGTTACTTGATTGATGTATGTTCACATAACACAGATATATAAAGCATCTTGTTATGCAGAAGAAGTTTGGTATCTGGAACAGCTGTTTTTTGTTTTTCGCAATCTTATACTGAGAGTATGATTGATATTACTTCACTATGCTTTCTCTTTCTTTGGATGTTCCACAAAATGAGATAAGGTCAAAATACGGGATCTCGTGCACACTTTGATTTTGCTTATCATTATTTGCGTGTCAGAGATTGGTACTAGAGGAAACATTGTTCCGTATTGGGATCAAATTAGCCATAAGAACTGCCTTTGGCTGTAGGATCTCGTCACAGCCCAAGAATCATACGCCTCTTAATCTCTGGGCTTGTTAAGCTACAATTATGTGTAGATGACGATTGTAAACTGGACTTTCTACAACACCAGGGTCTGCCAAGAATTCCAATTCTTCCTCATTCAGAACTTTACCATTTCCTTGAGCTTCGACCAATAGAACTTTTTCCTTGAACCTTGTAGCATCCCTTTTCCTCTTTGGCTTTGAACACTGTCTTGCCATATGACCTTCCCTTGGCAGTTAAAACACTTCACAATACTTTGTTGACCTGAACTAATTTGTCCTATTGCGTCCTGAAGTATTAGCTCTTGTTCCTGAAGTACCAGCAACATAAGAATTTTATCTCCCTTGAAGTGGTTGAACAGTCACCCTTCCATCATGAATAGTTGCTTGTTGTCTTGGGTTGGATGAATTTCTTAGCTGATTGTTGGTAGATGGGATGAGAGTGCTCGAGTGTGACGTAGTAGACAAAAATGTCATCATTTTGTTAATGGCATCAATAAGGTCATCTCCTTGCTTAAACACAAGAGCTGCTAGACCAGAGTCTATCTGAGGAAATTCAGCCATGTGTGTTTGTTGATTAACTGTGGAGACAGTATATTCAATTTAAGGAACATAGTATGTGGTTGTGGACAAGCCTCTTGATGAATAGTTAATGAATAAGCATTTAGATACGATGTTGATGGATAAGAGATTGCATGAGGTGTGGATGGATAAGTATTAGAGTAATGTTGTGTGGGATGAATTGATCTATATTGAGGAGACGAAGATGGTGAAAATTGTTGTTGAAACTGAGGATTGTTGTATGAAGATTGATAAGTGTTGAAGTGAGGTGGTGTCATCTGATGATTCACAACTAGTGCAAGTGGATCTTGATTGCGTTCACGCAAAATTCAGACTTCATTTGCATAGAGTTCGTGTTGTTCAAGATATACATATAGCTGATCAAAGTTGGGAGTATGCAAATCCTTTACAAGCTTAACATCAGTCAGAAACTTACTCCATTCAGGTGGAAAACTGTTTAAGAACTTGGTTGTTTTTTTTCATTTTTTTTGTTTTTTTTTCTTGTTTGACTTAAAATTGCTCCAATTTCATTTTGTATATGTTCATGTCATTAATCAGCTTAGTAAATCTCAAGTAATACTTATGAAGTGATTCCCCCTTGATGTGAGCAAACTTATCAAATGCATCATACAGTTTACACTCCCTTCCTGCTTTGTCAATGAGGTACCTTGTATTAGTAGTTGAACTATTTCCCATAGATCCTTAGCAACTCTGTGATGATTAACAAGTGAATAGATATTAGCTGGGTTGGACATTGAAAAAAGGTTATGAGTTGCTCCTTCAGTTATCACAATCAACTGATTTTTTCTCTAGTAGCAAGACAATTCAGCATATTTCTTTGTCCTGATCACCCTATTTTTTTTAATCGTAGGCCAAATGAGTGGACTGTTTTCAACTGATTCAAGTATCATTCTTCTCGTTCTACTTCGATTTACATGTAATGGTTCCATTCTACTTTTCCAAGAATCATACAGGTCTTTGTCCAATATTGGTGGACGATTGTCAGCACCAGAGAGTATCATGTACTCAGCAAGAGTATTATTTTGTCCAAGTGGATTTTCTTTGATATGAGATAAGATAAAAGATGATCTTGCAATAATTAGAGGTTATTGTGTTAAATTTTATATTGTTTTAAGTGACATGTGTCTTAAGATTACACGGATTTTCAATTCTTGATGTGTAAAACCGAGAAAAATAATTAAATCTTCACGGGATTTTACAAATCACAGAAAAACCGTATAAATCTCCAAGGCAATAAATCTCCAAAGGTAAGTGTATAAGTCACCCAAGTGTAACATATAAATCACCTTAAATAGCCTGTATAAATCGCCTTTTGAAGAATGTATAAATCGCCGGATTTTATAATGGTATAAATCATTGGATTTTCAACCCATATAAATCGTTGGATTTTGTAATGGTATAAATCGCTGGATTTTCAACACGTATAAATAGCTGGATATACACACATATAAATCGATGGATATACACACGTATAATTCGCCGAATCATAAACCACGTAAAATGTCCTCTCATACCCAAACGTATAAATCGCCGGATTCAACACGTATAAATCGCCGGAATCAAACACGTATAAATCGCCGAATTCAACAACGTATAAATCATCAAATTCATTACGCATAAATCGCCAAATTCAAACAGTGTGTATAAAATCCTCTTTGTAACCTTCAAATCACTAAAACATGTTTTTGACGAGTTTTTGCTTGAAATCGTTGTTTTTTTTTTACTTCTTGCTATTCTAGACTAGGAAACCCTTAAAAACAAAAACTTTATGAATTTTAATACATAAATTTGAAATCAAGATTCTTGTACTCAAAACCTTTTTTCTAACCAAAAAAACGAAAAGATTAAAGATTTAGGAGTTTTTTCAAGATTTCTCTTCTTACAAACTATTCCTTTTACTAGATAAACAAACAAGAAAGTACCAAATCTTTATGGTATCAGAACACACAAGAATGATGAAATATTTTTGTATTATGTTTGATCCAAAACATACTTAAAATTGCACAACAAAACCTATCTTAATACCCTATGGTCTTCATACAAGTTAAAGTATTCTATATTTTCTAACTCCAATAAGTAATGAAGAACTAGAGAGAGAGAGAAGGGAGGGTATGATACATTCTAGTGAAGTGAAAGGGAAAGAAAAATATTAGATTCTGTAAAAATTGAGTAGTGAACAACAACCCTCTCACAGTAGGGATGGAAGAGGGGTGTTTAGATCCTAGAGTGGCCTGCCATATTGGACCCTTTATTGGGTTCAATCATGGGCTTTGGGCCTTACCTAGGGATATTTAGTTTCTAATTATTACTATACGAGATATATAACGATTTATTGGAAGTGACCAACGCACACAGAGAGTCTTATTCGTGTCTCTAATCAATGGTCAAACAAATCTATGATGTTTCCCCTTCTTCCCAAAGCGTACGCCACACCTTCCAAGCGACACTTTGAGCAAGACATTATGACTATACTGAACTCTGGTAAGAGGTTCCTCCTTTTCAGCATAGCTTTTCTGCGATCGAGTGCGGTTTAAGCATATCGTTGTTGCTGTGAGATCTCCTCAGTAGTTTCTTGCACTAGTACAGAGTTCCTATAGTTGCCCTTGTGTAGCGCACTTTCTACCATACTAGGCTTCAAAAGGTGCTGAGCACCTCATACTAGAATGATGACTTTCGTTATACGAAATAACTCAAACTAATAGAGATGACATCCAACTTCCCCCGCAAGTCAAAACCTTGCATGCTCTAAGGCATGTATTACATGGTTTGGATAGTATGCTCAATCTAAAACGTCGGGTTTAAGGTTGGTAGTTCACTATCAGTCTAAAATAGACGTTGACTAATGCGCCGCTTGGTCATTAGTTTTGCCAAAACCTTGATGTGAAATGACTATTCACGATTAGATATGATTGAGATCGGCACACCGTGCCTAGCAACTATCTCATTCAGATATAGTCTGGCTAACCTATCCATCTTATAGTCCTACTCATAGGTAGAAATATGAGAGACTTAGTCTAAAACCGGTACATATACCTAGTTGTGTTCATGCTACTACTAGTCCTTGGTAGCTTCGTAACAAAGTCCATTGCTATTCTCTCCCATTTCCATTTAGGGATCTCAGGTTAATGTAGTAAGCCAAATGGCCTCTGATGTTTAGCCTTCACCTTCAAAAGTGTTAAACATTTGCTCACATACACAGCTATATCCTTTTTTCATTCCTGGCCACCAGTACTTATCCCTAAGATCATAGTACATTGGTCAGTCCTGGGTGTACATAGGACTTCGACTTTATGGCTTAGTTAATTATTCAGGCGTTCTCACTCAAGTCCCTGTGAAGTGAACCCATATTGCGATCAAGGTAATACCATTTCTTATCATCCCTATTCTATCAGTTCATCTAGTCCTCTTTGCAATCCTATAGACTCATCAGGTGCCTCCTTTTGAGCCGCTAGTATCTTATCTATAATACTCGACTGAAGGGTCATGTTCATAGATCTAATCCTCTTAGGTTTGATCCTATACTTCCTACTTAGTGCATCAGCTACTACATTCACTTTACCAGGATGGTAACGAATTTCGCAGTCATAGTCGCTGAAAAGCTCTATCCAGCGACGCTGACGCATGTTCAATTCCTTTTGGTTAAAGATATGCTGAAGACTCTTATAGTCGGTATAGATAACGTTATTTGTTCCATACAAGTAGTGTGTCCAGGTATCTATGAGAGCAAACACAAAACCGCGCCCAATTCACATGATCATGGGTGGTGTAGTTTTTCTTATGGATTTTCAATTGCCTAGATGTATATGCTATGATACCTTACCTTTTGCACCAATTTTTTATGTTTTAAGACTCACCAACTAATCCGATGCCTGATGCTTCATAGTACGCACCACAAAATATTCGTTCCTGCGTCCATCGTGAGAACTAGAAACAGGTGCATTACATAACTTTTTCTTCTCAAAGTTATGAAATGCCCTTTCACTGTTCCTCACCCCAATCCAATGGCTTACTTGTTTTGTTAGTAAGGTGGTTAGTGACTTAGCTATCTATGGAAAGTTATTACTGAATCCGACGATAATACCCAGGCCAAGCCTAAAAAATAAACAAATTCAAATGGAGTTCTAGGAAGCTTCCCATTTGTAACTGCTTCTAATTCTTACTAGGATGTCTAACATGAATCCATCACCATTGATCCACATGCAAGAAACTATACTTCTTGCCAACAGAATTCACACTTGAAGACTCTCTAGCATATAGATTCTCCTTTTTGGTAGTTCCAAGAAACTAATCTCTAAGATGCATTTCATGCTCCTCTCGGGTTTAGAGTAGTTCATATATATCATCTATGAACTCTATCACAAATTATCTAGATAAGGTCATACCCCACTCGTTCTTTCAAATCCATGAATTCGCTGGGGAGTTTTGCAGACCAAAGGGCATCACGTGAACTCAATTGGCCATATTGAGTTCTTAATGAAGTCTTTAGAATGTTGCCTCCTACACTCTCAGGTGTTGGTAATCCGAGACCTAAGATCTATCTTAGAGAAATACTGCGATCCTTGCAGTTGATCGAATAGGTCATCTATCCTAGGGAGTGGATAACGATTCTTGATGGTTAACTTGTTCAACTCTCTATAATCAATACACATTCTAAAGGATCCATCCTTCTTCTTAACAAATAGATAGAGATAGGTGGATCCCCAACCACCCCCCAGGGCATGAGTTGGTTGAATGAGAAACACTTGTCTTGAAGTTCTTGGTTGACCTGGACAATCCTTACATTTGAAGGTGCCAATCGATAGGGAGATTTAGCGACTGGTATTGCTCCAAGGATTAGATCGATATGAAACTCAATTTCTCGATTTGGTCAAATCATTCGAAAATACCTCTGGATAAGTTTCTAACCACGACAATATCCTCCTTCTTTTGTTCCTTAGTTTTTGCACTCCTAAGATGCCTCACCTTTTCCTCTGGTCTAGTGGGACGCTCGCTCGAGTGCTGAGATGTGGTCTTGACCATTTACGTAGTGGGATCCTTACTACCTATCATCCCAAATGATCTCAGCTTGTTTTGGACAAGTCCTTTCTACGATTCACACGAAAACTAGCATTTCTAAATGGTATTAGATCAATGCTAAAGGTATGCCCTTCTATTTCAAGTTTACAAACCCCTTAATTACCCTTATTCGATCTCTCTCTTAGTGCCGTAGATATCTTAATCTCGTAACTAAATCCTATGTTACTGGACTTTATGCCTAACAAAGGTGTGAAAGCAGTGGAAACAAAGCTATAGTCGGCACCAGAGTCAAATAGCGTTGTAGCATAATGATTGTTTTCCAGTGACGTACCCGTCATGATGTTTAGGTCTATGCATGCCTTTCTGCTCACCAGCATGATATGCTCCTCCACACGTGCCAAGTACCATTGTTACCTTATGGCTCTTGGCCCCACCATACGGCAACTTGGTTCGGACAGCCTCCCCCTGGTTATGTTGGTTGAACCTAGCATGTCTGCTTAATCTATGATCGTACACCACACTTCAAAAACATGCTCCATGAGCAGCAGTTGGGTTTCTAGTATTCACTGGGTTCACCAGCATAGGTACTACTCTATAGTCCTTAGCAAGATGCCCAAGGCGGTTGCAACTCAAACAAGCTCGACAAGGCGACTTAGTCAAGTGGTGCAGATTATAGTTCGTATACTTAGGTTCTGTACCCTGTGTATTCTTTCCTCTCGCCGCCCCCCACCTTTACTGGATTAGCAATTGTAGCAAAACTATTCCAGTCCTATATCTCTTGTTATCCTCCTTCACATTCCTATCCCTACTAGGCTCCCCACCATTACCTCTCTTCTCAGTGTTCTTCTTAAGTGACCCATTCCTACTGGCTTCGTCTATTAGTGTACCAGCTTCTGCATAGCCTTTTGAATTTTTGCTGGCTCCATTGCTGCCACCATCACACGGATCTGTGGAGCAAGGCCATAAATGTACCTCTTAATCCTCTTGTTCTCAGGGGTAACTAAATGGGGAACTAACCTAGCCAACTCATGAAACCTATCAGTGTATGCAGCATGGCCAGCCCCGACCATAGCGTGGTTTCAACACTTAGTTTCAAGTTTCTGCATCTCATTGACCAGACAAAATTCCTCTCTTGTCAAATTCTTAAAGTCTTCCCATGACATCCCAACAGCGGCCTCTCGGCTTCGTGTGTGGATCTGAGAGTTCCACCACGTGAGAGCCTTACCAATAAATGATCCAGCAGTGTACTTTACCTTTTGGTTATCCGCACACCCACTCATATCCTGAAGTGACTCCATACTTCGTTAACCACGGGTTAGAACTATAGCACACCAATTACCATCATATTCTTTTGGGTTACAAGCTAATAACTCCTTATAGGTACAAACCCCTATTTGTCGGTTAGCTCACAATGGACTTCTAGCATCTCCGTGGTTGTTGTTCGCATGTGACCGGCATCGCCGTTAGTCGAGATTGCCTACCATTCCCTTGATTCTACTCTTGGCCTGCCTATTGATGCTTAGAGGGTGGATAAGTAAGTTCTGCAATTGTTTGAGCAAAGATTGTCGGAGAAGTTAGGGACTCACGACTATCCTCTATTTGCCTTAACGCCTCAGTCTTTTCTCCTTGACCATCATTGTTTAGCAATAGTTTTATTATTTCTCCTCACAGTTGCTCTACGTTACTTCTAGCTCCTCTACAACTCGTCCATCCATTCCTCCACCTGTGGCTGCAGCAGTAGATAGAGCATGCAACTTTGTGTCGACATCCTTGACGGCATTATCTACACGAGGGAGAAATATAAGGTTAACGTTAGGTAGGAGAATGGTTATACCTTATGGGTGGTCTTAATATATATATATATATATATAATTTTATATATATAGTAGCATATATATATTTTATATATATATATACTATATTGAGGCTAGAGTTATCTGTTTATATATATTTTTAATTTATATATATTATATATATTTTTTATATATTATATATTATATATAGATTATATATATATACATATATATATTTATATGATAATAAAAACATATATATATTATATATATTTATATATAAATTACTGATATATGTATATATACTTATATATATCTATTATATATATATATTATTTATTTATTTATATATATAGATTTATATATAATTATTATTCTATATATATATATATTTTGTATTAAGACCGACCCAGTAGGAACTGCTTTTCTCCTACCTAAGTTTAAAACCATGTTCTCCCTCGTGTAGATAATGCCGCCAAGGATGACGACACAAAGTGCATGCCGATCTACTGCTGCACCACAAGGTGGAGGAATGGATGGACGAGTTGTATGTGGAGCTAGAAGAAACTGAGCAAACTGAGAGGAGAATAATAAAAAATCTATTGCTAACTTGCTATGGTCAAGGAATAAATGACTGAGCGTTAAGGCAAATTAGAGGTGTCGGTGAGCTCCCTTAACTTTCCCACAATCATTTGCTCAAAATTGTCGTGACTTACTCCCACCCTCTTAGCCTCAATAGGCAGCAAGATAGTTATAGGGACATGGTTGGAATCAAAACCGGCGCATGCAGTCTATGACAAACATCCATCGGAGATGAGGAATGTCATTGTGAGCAAGATCCCAAGGGGTTGTAAACCTATTAGGAGTTATTAGCTTGTAACCCAAAAGAATATGATGGTAAGGGAGGTGCTATAGTCTATACCCGTTGGATTAAGAAGATGGAGTCACTTCAGGATATGAGGTGTGTTTGCGGAACCTAAAAGGTGAAGTACACTGCTAGGATATTTCGTTTGGTAAGGCTCTCTGTGGTGGAACTTTAAGATCCTACACACGAAAGCCCGAGAAATGGCCGCTGTTGGGAATGTTATGGGAAGTCTTTAAGAATTTGACAAGAGAGGATTTTTGTCTGGTCATAGTGAGAGGCTCAGGAATTGAAACTATAGTGTTGATATACCACGCTATGGTCAGGGGCTGGACCATACTGCATTCACTGATAGGTTTAATTGTAGTTTGGCTAGGGTTATTTTGTGTTACCCCATTTAGTTACCCCCTGAGAAAAGTGGGGAGGGGGTGGTATTAAGAGGTGACCATTTTTGGCCTTGCTCTTAGAGCTGTGGGTTAGGTGGCTAGCTAATGGAGCCAGCAAAATTCAAGATGGCTAGCGCAGAAGCTGGTTACTACTTAAGAGACGAAGCCAGTAGGAATGGGTCACTTAAGAAGAACGGTGAATGAGATGGTATTGGTGGGTAGAAGCCCTTCGAGTTGGGATTTGGAATGTGAAGGGAGGATATACATGGAGTTAAGGTCTGGAATAGTTTTGTCTAAATTGCTAATCAGTGTAAGCGAGGAGGAATACAAGGTACAGACCTAAGGATACGAATGTTTAATCTGTGATCCACTTGACTAAGTCGCCCTTGTCGGCTGTTTGAGTTGCAAACGCTCTTGTGGGCATCTTGCTTAAGGACTATAGAGTAGTACTAATGCTGGTGTAACCAGTGAATGCTAGAAAAAACTCTGCTCATGGAGCATGTTTTGGGAATGTTGTTGGTACGATATTTTAAGGCGAAGTTGCATGTCCTAGGTTTAGAACCCTAACATAAACCAGGGGGAGGCTGTCCGAACAAGTTGCAGCTATTGATGGGGGTCAAGGCATAGAAAACAATGGTATTTGGGACGGGAGGGAGCATTCTTGCTGGGAGCAGAAGTGGCTTGCCAGACCTAAACATATCGACGGGTATGTTCACTCTAAACAATATTATTGCTACAAGCTATTTGACTTGCTGCCGACTTATAGACTTTCTTGTCCACTGCTTTCACACCTTTGTTAGGCTCTATAAAGTCAGTAACTTAGGATTTAGGTACGAGATTAGATAGCTAGCGGGGCAGCTAGTGGAGATCGTAAGGTTATTTGGGTTGAGTAATCTTGAAATAGAAGGGATACCTTAGCATTGATCTAAATTACCATTTGGAAAAATGCTGTTGTTTGATGTGATCGTAGGAATGGACTGTTGTCCAAACACAAGGCTGAGATCATTTGGGATGATAGGGTAGTTAGGATCCCACTACGTAATGGCAAGACACTTAGAGTCATAGGTGAAAGACCAGAGGAAAAGGTTGTGATAGACATGTCTTAGCGAGTGCTCAAAAACTAAGGAACAAAAGAAGGAGGGATATTGTCGTGGTAGAAACTTTCCAGAGGTATTTTCGGAATGAATTGAAGTTTTCGACCAAATTTCGAGGAATTTAGTTTCATATCGAATCTTAATCCTTGGGAGCAATACAGTGCTAAATCTACTACTCGATTGGCACCTTCTAAAATGGAGGAGTTGTCAGGTCAACTCAGAGAACTTCAAGACAAGGGTTTCATTCAACCAAGCTCATTGCCTTGGGGAGCACTTATATTATTTGTCAAGAGGAAGGATGGATCCTTTAGGAATGTGTATTGATTATAAAGAGTTGAACAAGTTGACCATTAAGAATCGTTATCCACTCCCTAAGGATAATTTGACCTATTCAATAAACTGCAAGAGATCGCTTAGTATTCTCTAAGAGATTTATCTGGTTCGGATACCATCACCTGAAGTGTAGGAGGACACATGCTAAAGAATTCATTTAAGAACGCTATATTGGGCATTTTGAGTTCACGGTGATGCCCTTTGGTCTGACAAACTCACCAGCGGTATTCATGGATTTGATGAACCGAGTGTGTAGACCTTATCTAGATAAGTTTGTGATAGTGTTCATAGATGATATATTTGTCTACTCCAAGACCCAAGAGGAGCATGAAACGCATCTAGGGTTAGTTTTGGAACTACTCAAAAAGGAGAATCTATATGCTAAGTTTTCAAAGTGTGAATTCTGGTTGCAAGAAGTATAGTTTCTTGGACATGTGATCAATGGTGATAGCGAAGTTGATGTAAGATCCTATAAGATTGAAGTCTGTTAAGGAATTGGGAAGTCTGAGAACTCCATTTGAATTTGGTTTATTTTAGGCTTGGACGGTATTATCGTCGATTCAGTAAGGAAACTTTTCTAAGATAGCTAAGTCACTTACCACCGTGACTAAAAAAGTAAGACCTTTGAGTGTTAGGAGTGAGGAACAGGAAAGGGCTATATCCTAACTTTGATGATAAGTTATGTAATGCACATGTTCTATATTATCACCGATGGACGGAAGATTTAGTGGTTTTGTACTTATGAGCAATCAGGGTAGGGGATTAGGTTGTGTGTTGATGACAAGAGGTAAGTAATAGCATATGGCATCTAGGCTGTTGATAGCGTATGAGAAAAAACTACACCACCCATGATTTGGATTTGGGGCGGTTGTGTTGCTCTCGAAGTTCTTTGGACACACTACTTTGTATGGAAAACAAATATCGTAAATCTTTTTACGACTATAAGAGTTCTCGTTCAGCAATCTTTATACATAAAGGATTTGAAAACATGCGTCAGCGTCGCTGGATAGAGCTTTTCAGCGACTATGACTGCGAAATACAGTTTACCATCCTGGTAAAGTGAATGTAGTAGCTGATGCACTAAGTAGGAAGGATAGGATAAAACCTAAGAGGATTAGAGCTATGAACATGACCCTTCAAGTGCAGTATTATAGATAAGATACTAGCGGCTCAAAAGGAGGCACCTGATGAGTCTATAGGATTGCAAAGAGGACTAGATGAACTG
Source organism: Tanacetum coccineum (assembly GCA_026074375.1). NCBI lineage: Eukaryota > Viridiplantae > Streptophyta > Magnoliopsida > Asterales > Asteraceae > Tanacetum > Tanacetum coccineum. Next base: position 49,101 of record BQNB010013708.1, read on the forward strand.
ATAGAACGTAGGAGTGATGAAGAATTGTATTACCTGGATCGAATATGGGTTACTTAAAAGGATGAGGTGGTGATAAACCATGATTATGAAATAGCACACATAAGTCGGTTGATACGGATGTATATGTACAACCCTGGAGCTGACCAAGTGTATATGATCTTAGGGATATGTATGGTGGCCAGAATGAAAAAGGTATAGCTGTGTAAGTGAGCTAAATGTGTAACAGCTTTTGAAGGTGAAGGCTTATACATCAGAGGCCATTTGGCTTACTACATTAACCTGAGATCCCTAAATGGAAATGGGAGAGAATAGCAATGGACTTTGTTACGAAGCTACCAAGGACTAGTAGTAGGCATGACACAATCTAGGTCATTATGGACCGGTTGACTAAGTCTGCTCATTTTCTACCTATGTTGAGGACTTAAGTGGATAGGTTAGCCAGACTCTATCTGAATGAGATAGTTGCTAGGCACGGTGTGCCGATCTCAATCATATCTAATCGTGATAGTCATTTCACATCAAGGTTTTGGCAAATAATGTAAAAGGCATTAGGAACTAGTTTAGACATGAGTATGAACTACCAACCTTAAACCGGCGGTTAGAGTGAGCATATTATCCAAACCTTGTAATATATGCTTAGAGCATGCATGTTTGACTTCGGGGGAAGTTGGGATGTTCATCTTCTATTAGTTGAGTTTTCGTATAACGATAGTCATCATTCTAGTATGAGGTGTGCACCTTTTGAAGCCTTGTATGGTAGAAAGTGTCGCTCACAAGGGCAACTGATAGGATCTGAACTAGTGCAAGAAACTACTGAGAGGATCTCACAGATCAAAGATAGGCTTAAAGCCGCACTCGATCGTCAGAAAAGCTATGCTGATAAGAGGAGGAAACCTTTAGGTGGTCAAGTATTGGTTCATAAGGTCCTTGCTCAAGTGTCGCCTTGTTGGGTGTGGTACGCTTTGGGAAGAAGGGGAAACTATCATCTAGATTTGTTTGACCTTGTTAGGAACACGAAAAGTGTCGGTCACTTCCATTATATCGTTAGATAGCTCGTATAGTAATATTTGGAAACTAAATAGTTAGTAGTATAGGCCCACAAAGCCCATGATGATACGAATGAAGGGGTCCATGTGGGGGGTTCCGGGCCACTCTGGTTATAAACACCCCTCTCCATGCCTTGGAAAGAGGGTTGGTGTTCACTACTCTAATTTTACTTAATCAATTCGATTTTCCTTTTTCTTTCTTCTCTCTAGAAAGTGTTCATCTCCCTTTACTCTCTGTCTAGTCTTCGTTTCTTTGATTGGGAGGTTAGTTAATAATAGTAGTTCTTTAATTGGTATGAGAGGCCATAGGGTGATTAGATAGTTTTTGTGTGCATTTGTTGTATGTTGTGGTTCAGACATAATACAAAAATATTTCATTTTTGTGATGTTCTGATACCATTAAAGATTTGTACTTTCTTGGTTTGTTTCTTTAGTTTCTAGGTTAGTTGTAGAAGAAGATCGTTGACAAAAACTCAAAAATCTTTATTTCTTTTTGGTGATGTTTTGGTTAGAAAAAGGGTGTTGAGTACAAGACATTTTGATTTCAAATTTTTGTATTAAAATTCATAAAGTTTGTGTTTTTAAGGTTCTCCTAGTCTTTAGAATAGCATGAGTACTCAAGCGATTTAAGTAAAATCGTTCAAACTTTATGGTTTTAAGTGATTTGAAGTGTTTTATAGACTCGGTACTATTTTTATACACACTGTTGAGAATTTGGCGATTATGGTAATGATGATTTGATGATTTAGTCGTTGTTTGAATATAGCGGGCCGAGTTTATAGTGTATAAATTCAGAAGCGATTTATACGTGTGGAATCCGGCGATTATTTACGTTTGGGTATAAGGGCGATTTATACGTGTTTGGATTCGGCGATTTATACGTGTGTATATCCATGCGATTTATATGTGGTGGATAGCCTAGCTTATTTATACGTGTGCGTAATTCCATGCGATGTTATACCATTACAAAATCCAACGATTTATATTTGGGTTGAAATCCAATGATTTATACCCAATGTATAAAATCCGGCGTTTTATTCCATTCTTCTAAAAAGGCTGATTTTAGAAAGGCTATTTAAGGTGATTTATATGTTACACTTGGGTGACTTATACACTTACCTTTAGAGATTTATTGCCTTGGAGATTTATACGGTTTTTCTGTGATTTGTAAAATCCCGTGAAGTATTTAATTATTTTCTCGGTTGTTATCTTAGAATTGTAAAAAAACCCGTGTAATCTTAAGAACTCATTTCACATAAAATACATATAGACATTTAACACAATAACTCTCTAATTATTGCATAGAAGGCTCATCTTTATCTTATCTCATATCATATAAGAAAATCCACTTTGGACAAAATAAGTTTACTAACTTGTACTGAGTACATGTTACTCTCTGGTGTGACAAATCGTCACCATATAATTGGGACAAAGACCTGGTATGTTCGATTGAAAAGTTAGAATGGAACTTTACAGTAAATCGAGAGGAATCGGAGAATGATCGTTGAAATCAGTTGAAAACAGTTCGCCACCATTTGGCCTACGATTAAAAATAAAAATATGGGTGATCAGGACAAAGAAATATGCTGAATTGTCTGCTACTGAGAAAATTCAAGTTGATTGTGATAGAAGGGCAATAATTATAATTATTTCAGAGGTTCTACCAGCTAATATCTATTCACTTGTTCAATCATCACAGAGTTGCTAAGGATCTATGGGAAATAGTTCAACTACTAATGCAAGGTACCTCATTGACAAAGCAAGAAAGGGAGTGTAAACTGTATAATGCATTTGATAAGTTTGCTCACATCAAGGGGGAAATCATTCATAGTTATTACTGGAGATGTTACTAAGCGATGATTTATGCATGATACAATATACAAATGAAATTGGAGCTATTTTAGTCACAACCAAGTTCTTAAAACAGTTTCACCTGATTCGGAGTAAGGTTCTGACTGTTGTTAACGCTTTTAAAGGGATTTGCCTACTCCCAAACTTGTTGATCAGCTATATTGTATAATTTTGAACAAGAAACTCTATGCAACTGAAGTCTGAATTTTGCGTGTGAACGCAATCATGTTTCCATTTGCAATTTGATGTATCATAGATGACACCACCACTAACACTTGTATCGCTCATATCTTCATTTCAACATTCCTCAAGTTTCATACAACATTTTTCTACCATCTTCGTCTCCTCGCAATATAGATCAAATTCATTCTCATCCCACACAACATTACTTAAATACTATATCCAGTCCACACCTCTATTGCAATCTCCTTATCCATCAAAATCGTATCTAATTTACTTATTCATTAACTTTTCTTCAGAGAGGGCTTGTCCACAACTCATATATGTTCCTTAAATTGAAATATAGTCTGTCTCCGACGTTAATCAACAACACACAATGGCTGCATTGCCTCAGATAGACTCTTGTCTAGCAGCTCTTGTGTTTAAAGCAAGGAGCTGACCTTATGGATGCCATTAACTCAATAATGATGTCATTTTTGTCTCTGCTATGTCCCATTTCTCATTTCCATCTACCAAAATAGCTAAGAATCTATCCATACCCAGAGCAACAAGAAACTATTCATGATGGAAGAGTGAGAGCGTTGCTAGCCTTCAAGGGCGCTAAAATGCTCATTGGGTTATGTTGGCTCTGGTTTTTACTTCAGGAACAAGAGTAATATTAGGGAACACGAAGGAAATTATTTCAGGTCAACAAAGTATTGTGAGTGTTTTAATGCCAAGGGAAGGTCATATGTCAAAAGACAGTGTTTCAAGCAAAAGAGGAAAAGGATGCTACAAGGTTCAGGGAAAAGAGTTCTATTGGTCGGGCTCAAGGGAGTAAATGGTAAAGTTCTGACTGAGGAAGAATTGGAATTTTTGGCAGACCCTGGTGTTGCAGAAGGTCCAGTTACATAGTGGTCATTACAGCATAATGTAGCTTAAGACAAGCGATGATTTAGAGGCAGTATGATTCTGCTGTGACGACGATTCCTACAGCCAAAGCAGTTCTTATGGCTAATTTGTCTAGTTACGGATCAGATGTTCTCTCTGAGGTACCATCTCTGACAACGTAATAATGATATGCTAAAATCATAAGTGTAGCACGAGATGCCGTTTATTTTGAACGCTTCTCATTTTGTGGAACTCCAAATGAATGGAGAATCATAGTGATAGTAATATCATTCCATACTCTCAGTATATGATTGAATAACAAAATACAGCTGTTCCAGATACAAACTCTTCTGCACAACAAGATGCCTTGATATTATCTGTGTTTGAACAACTGTCAAATCAAGTAACTAATTGTAACAAGGTTAATAATGACAATTTAATTGCCAATGAATCCTTATCTGCTGAGCTTGAAAAGATACAAGAAGAACGAGTCAAAATTGCCTAGAAGAAAGACAACCATATGGATTTAGATACTAGAGAAAGTAGATTAATTATGATCTTAATTCAGAGATAAAGATGCACAATTTAACGGAATTTGAAAAGGAAATCTTAACTGTCTCTCTAAAACAAACGCTTATCCAGAACATTGTTAAAGAAAAGGAATCGTTAATAAAAACATTTAAAATTTTCAAAAACTAATCCAAGCAAAAAGAAGGTAGGAATATTGATAAAAAAATTGTTTTGGAAAAGAAAGTTAAAGAAATGGACAATATTGTTTGTAAAATGGGTCAATCCGTGCAATTGTGATATGCTCTCACGACGAAACACAATATTTTCTATGATAAAAACCCTTGAAAACAAAGCTATTGGTTTTCAATAAATCTTTTCTATCTTAAGAAAGCTCCACAGTTAGGCTAATGCTTTTATGATGGTAGTGTTAGTGCTAGAAGGGAAACTAATGTGATTTCATGTGCTGATTCGAATGAGACTTTATGCTTGAGGGAGAGAGTCGATCAAAACATGTTTTTAACAACACAACGGGATCCCAATAGGTCTTACAAAAGAAAGTTAACACTAACAATTAATTATGCTTGAGTTTAATCGATTATCTGAGACTTGTAAACCTTTTGTCCCATAACAAGAAACAATAATGTACTAAAAGTGAGTACATACAAGGTAGGCTAAAGCGATTTGGGTGTAACGATTGGTTTAAGGGTGACAATGCTCTTCATTAATAGTCCGGCTTAACCAGAAAATTACGAGAACCGTGAAAAGGATAGGCTCAGAGAGTTGTACTAGGGGTATCCTGCACTAAAAATGAGTGCATGGCAAGGGTGTGGGATAGTTATATGATCGGTGTGACCATCATAACAATTACAGGTTTAAAACATGGGTTAACCCTAGTACCTCTTATCAAGCAAATCCTAATACTCGCTATGCGGTCTCGGGATGCATCACAAAAATAAGTTCTAGAATTTAATATACTATCGGTACACTCATATAATTTAATACCGATCTCAGTGCTCCAGAAAAGGTGACAAAACCACATATACACATCCGTAACGACGGAATAGATACACATGATTGCTCACTCCTTAACTCGAGAAAGCTAAAGGTATAAACTATCTTGGACATCAATAATAGATACCCGAATTCCTATAGATCTAAAGGCGAACCTCACTTTTTTGGGTGGAATTTTGAGGATTTTTGTGCTAGTCATATAAATTCATATCCATGAGACGTTATTAATACTTGGTTTTCGTCGGTATGTGTCATAAAAAAATTTAAATTTTGGTTTAAATCACCTTTTTATGCTATGTTTTGATATATTACTCATCATTTCAAGGACAAAGCAAATGCTAAATCAAAGAATAGTTTCTAAGGCTTATTTCCCACCTACACTTAAGTTGAACATTATCCCCAATGTTCTATAGAAGTACCCGAAAGAACGAATAAAAGGGAAAAAAACAAGTAAAAGAAACTAGTACTTTCCTGGTTTGCTCAATAATGGAGAAGAAACATGTGATAACTGGTTAAATCGTCCTCCAAGAATCGTCTAAAGAAACTTCCTAAGAACTTCGAAGCTTCGTCTCGTCAAATATAACATGTAAATCAAAGACAAAGACAACTATACCAAGCATAAAATATGCGATATACAAATATACAACGTGAAATTAGGGTTTGAGTCTATAAAGCGGTAAAGATAGGATGAGAGAATTGTCAAACTCATTAGTTTTGCAGGTTTATAAAAGAAGAGTACATATTTTAAATGTTTTGCAAGTTTTATTTTCAAAAATAATTAAAAACTTTAACTTTTCTAGACCTGGGTGTTTGACGCCGTCAGGATTATCCGGACCCCGTCACAGGTGTTGTGGTGACGGCGTCGCGTGTAAATCATGACGCCGTCTCCACACACTGTGAAAATGAAATTTTTGTTTTTGATGAAAAATTTCTTGCACTTGATTCCATAGGTTAATTCATGTACAAATGGCTGCATAAAACCTGAGATTTGAAAATTTACTCATATGACTCGAAACTGATGTGAATTAATCTAAACAAATTATTTAACATGCTTGAACTTGGCTAAAAAACTGGATAAATTCTCCTACACTTATTATTTGCAAAATACCTTTGATTGAAATTAAGACAAAGTTAAAACAAAACAAAGCATGATTACAAGATTGGGGTTCGAACAAGATAGAATAAAATGAAAAGAATAAAACACACGACACTCCTAAATGCAGGAAAGGAAATTGGGTTACCTCCCAAGAAGCGCTTTTCTTTATTTACGAGTCTTGTAGCTAGACTCGAAGTCACACGTCCTTACGTGACTTCTCCTTCATCATCCATTCCAGTCACATATTCCGGTCCAAGCTCCAAGCATTCTTTATAAAACCCTAATATTTTGTTTATTACATACTTCACTCCCTTTCTTTTGTCTTCTTCGTTCCTAAGGTAGACTGATTTTGTATGCTCTTTTTTTAAGTCCGACAGTGAATTGTACCGTTCTATCTTATGGGGCATCTTATAGGCAATTTCATCGTTTTTGTTGGTGAACCTAACTACTCCTTCGGGTGGGTCGTACGTCATGTTGGAAATTTTAGTAAAGGTCTCCCTAGCACTACTTATGACAACCTAGGTTCTATGATTAAACTAATATCCCCGATAATCATGAAGTCTATAACATAGGTAAAGTTTCCTACAAAAACATGCATTCCTTTAATCCTTCTTGTGAAATTGCTAACTCCTCCATTCATATCTTACCTAGGGTCGAGTTTTCTTCTCATGATCCAATTATACATCATTTGGGTCATGACATTCAAGGGAGAGTTGACATCTATGTAGGCCTTTTCAAAATGCACATGCCCAATGTTACATGGTATCTTGAGGAATGATGGGCATCCTTCCGTAATGATGGGGTTTCGTAGAAATATAAAAGGGATTGGTCCACACATAAGGTACTTTTGATAAGCAAGTTCACTCCTAGTTGGGAACATGTCAAAATGTTCTACTCCTACCCCTTCGGTTGTTGTACTCCCTTCCTCTTCAGGTCCTTCTTCGTGAGAGTCATCGTTCTTTCTAATTATCTCAATAAACATGACTTCGTCATCGTCCCCCTTTGTGCAAACGACCTCAGTGTCGAATGATTGAGGAACCAGTCCGAGTGATTTGAAGAATGAATTGAGTTTAAGGACTTTTTCTGTGATGAATGAAACAGATGGATCGGGCAGTGTAAGAGGGTTGACATGGATATTTTCTAGGTTGTCCTTCTCTTCTTCCTCTTTTGGTTTGTCATTTTGGGTTTTGTTTGGTTGCTTGGGACATATTGTGATGGCATTGATCAAACCATGGCTTCTCTTCCCTTTATCAATACTTTTTAGGGCCTCTGCTGGTCGTGTTCTTGAGGTAAGTCTGAACATTTCAGTCATTTCTGTCGTTGATCCCTCGTGTGATTAAAAATGCGGGCTCAAATCTTTCCATTCTTTCGGAGTGTGCTGCCATATAGTCCCTTAATCGATCCCTCAATCGTTGTCTTACATGCTTGGGTTTGAGGGATGGCCTTTACGTTCACGGTATAAGTATAAGGATTCGGCTTAGAGGGCTCGTTATGGCTTTGCGGGTGAGGGTTGGAATGGACTATATCAGCATAGGCATGAGGGATGGTTGTTGAGCTCCTAAGGGTTGGTCACGATCCCTTTAGTAAGAAGTTAATCTTGTCTTCGAGCTCAAGAAGTCTTTGGTCAGGCGTTTTTAAGATGCCTTGAGGTGTAGAAATAGCCTTGACCGCTTGACGAATTCTTTCGTGTCATTCCAACCCTCATGGTCGTAAAAGGCGAGGTTCTCAATGATTTCCTAAGATTTGTCGGCATTCTTATTGCGAAGTTTGCCGCCGGCTGAGCGATCAATCTCGCACTTAAGATGAAAGGAGACACGATCATAAAAAAAATAGATTTTAAGCCAATGATTGATGCCATGATGAGGGACTTTTGTAGTAAGTCCTTGAAAGGAGTCCGTGCTTCGGATAGAGATTCTCCATGACGTTGTTGGAACATCAGGATATCGTTGCGGAGTTTTGAGGTCCTTCCCGGTGGAAAGAATTGAGCAAGGAACCAGGTAGTAAGATCCTCCCATGTGGTGATAGATCCTGCTCGAAGACGTTCAAGCCAATTGCTAGCTTGTAGAAAAGGGAAATTTGAAATAAACGCATTTGGTATTTCTTTCCCTATTTGCACCGTCAAGGTCAAGTGAGTCCACAAGTTTAAGGAAATCCTTGAGGTGTTGGTTTGGATCCTTGGACCGAAGTCCGTGGAACGAGCATCCGTTTTGCACCAACCGGATGGTGTCGGATCGAAGAGGTACCACGTTGTTCCCTACGAGGAGCTCAATGGTGTTCATGTAGCCCTTGTTGCTAGGTTTGGAGTAGTCTCCAAGAGTACGGATAGGATTATCGTCTCCCATGGTGGTTGACGAGAATGGGCTACAAAACAAATAGCACAAAGAAAAGATAGACTACGAGAAAGCTCATATGCGTAAATTAAATCTTACTTGAAAGGATTCAAGCAAGTAGAACTAAGCTAAACTATGATCAAAACCTAACTATTCCCCAGGCGACGGCGCCAAAAACTTAATGTGGTTGTCGTAAGGGACTTCAACAAGAAGTTTTACAACTCCCTAGGCAGAGTACCTAACCGTTGTAGTAGAAGTATAGGCAAGACTCGGGGGTTGTTATCGTTCTCTAGGGGAATAGGTTAGGAAGGCTTGATCACGGTCTAATAGAATTCTAAGGGTTGAGGGAAGATTATTTTTGTGTTTTTATATTTTATGAAAGCAGGTAAAATCATATATTTGAGAGGTTTGGTTGGTTTTAGCTATTAAACTAGATAATAAACTACGCTACTAGTGATAACAATATAATAAAAGATTGTATTCATTTAATCATGTATTACTCCCTAGATTTCTTCTCCTAGTGTTGTTGCTTTGTCACACTTGTGATGAGCTATGTAATTTATTTTCCTAAGTTCATGAACAGACTACACAACCCCCCGCCGTCTATTTTAATATTCCCGTTGAGGCAAAAACATAAAGTATATGATAGTATGAGACTATTACCCGGCCCACAAGAGTATATTTAAATGCATTTGAAATATATTAAAAGTGGATCATCATAAAAAGGGCAAGGTAGTATGAAGACTGTTACCGATGGATATCCTATCTACATCAATCATTTTCCCTAGACATATCAACAGCGATACAGACAAAAGCTGGTTTTCTAAGTCCCTAACATGAATATTCATCACAAGAAGCAACACACTAGATCTTACATTCTTAGGTTTCATACAATCATAAATGAATCACAAAAAAGGGTTTTAGCCAAGCGATGTTAAAGATAAAGCAAGAACAATAATGAATCAAACAACAAGACATATTGAATGATTAAGAGAGTCATTTACATGAAATTAAAACATGAATTAAGATTATTAATAGGGTTTTTGAGCCCATAGAAATCGTCCTAAATATATGCTAAACGAACTATTGTTCGTCCCCCTTCATTTTACGCTAAAGTTACAAACCCATAAACCCCTATATCGTGGTTTGTATATAATGTAAAATCCCGGTGTATTTGTTGATTGCGTTGTCGTTTTAATGGTGACGCTGTCATGAGTGAATCTTCTAGATCAGCGTGCGACTCGGTGCGTACTGACGCCTGTCATGAAATGTTGTAGACTACAAACGTCACTTGGGGAGATGTTGAGTTCAAGTTGGGTTGGGGGACGGCATCGTTAAGAACTGTAATGCCGTCTCAAGGCTCTGTGAGCACAAATCTTCATGAGTCTTGGTGTTGGTCCGTAGTCTTGTCCGTTTCTTCTCCCAAATGAGCCCAAGTCACGCGTATTTCTTCCAAATGCCTTCCAAATGCTAAATACCTGAAAATGAACAATTAAGTACCTATTTTGGGCACAAATGCACTTTTTAGGGGGTTAAATGACCCTGAAAAATTGTATAAAATGACACCTCATCAGATATGCTTGGAGCGAGAATGTTGAACATTATTGCAGCATAAGGCAATTTCGCTTTTGTTATCACAATACATTGGAATTTTGTTAAATGTAAGGCCATAGTCTAAAAGTTGTGATCTCATCCAAAGGACTTGAGCACAACAGCCGAATAAGGCGATGTATTCAACTTCCGTACTGGATATCGCAGCGCTTTTCTGCCTTTTTGATGACCAGCTAACAAGTCTGTCTCCCAGTAATTGCATACTTCCAGATGTACTCCGTCTTGTATCTTGACAACCCGCGTGATCCGCATCTGCAAAGGCTGTTAGTGCAATAGCAGAATCATTCGAATACCATAGTCCCTGATTAACGGTTCCTCTTAGATATTGAAAGATTCTTTTTACAGCGTGTAAGTGCTTTTTGGTAGGACGAGTCTAATACCGAGCACACATACAGACCGCATATACCAAGTCTGGTCTACTGGATGTAAGATACATAAGGGTGTCAACCATGCCATGATAATGTGTTGGGTCAACGGCTGTCCCTTGTGGATCCTCATCTAGTTTGGATTTCTCCACCATTAGAGTATCTACAGGGTCACAAGATTCCATTCCATTTTTTTTCAAAGATTCAAGAGCGTATTTTGACTGGTTTAAAAAGATGCCTCTGGGACTTTGAGAAATTTGTAGTCCTAGAAAAAATAATATTTTGCCCATCATTTACATCTTGAATTTAGAACACATTATTTCAGAAAATTTATCACATAGTTCAGTAGTAGAGGCAAAAATTATATCATCAACATAGATTTGTACCAGGATGATATCTTTGCCGTCTCTTTTGATGAAAAGTGTGGGATCAACCATGCCTTTGGAGAATCCTTGGGATAGCAGAAACAATGACAATAGATCATACCACGCGCATGGAGCCTGTTTCAACCCATATAGAGCTTTCTTCAGTCTGTATACGTGATTTGGATTGTTTTGATCCACAAATCCGTTCGGCTGACTATCGTAGACTTCTTCACGTAACATACCATTTAAGAATGCCGTCTTCACATCCATCTGGTAGACAGTCATATTCATATGAGCATCAAACACGAGAAATATCTGAACAGCTTCTAGTCTAGCCACTAGAGCAAAGGATTCTTCAAAATCAGTTCCCTCTTCCTGACGGTATCCACAAGCTACCAATCTAGCCTTGTTTTCCAAGATTCTACCCAATTCATCCAATTTGACCTTATAAATCCATTTTAAAGTGATAACCATCACTTTATCTGGACAGGGAACAAGTTCCCAGACTTCAAGACGTTCAAATTCATTTAGCTCCTCTTGCATGGCCTCAATCCAGCATGATTTAGTTAATGCGTCTTTGTAAGTCTTTGGTTCAACTGAAGATAGGAAAGCATCATAGTAGCAGAACAGGGCTTGTTTGTGTAGTTGGAGTCTTGTGAAAACGGGTCTGGAGAGTTAACCAATTATATTTTATATCGAATGATCCTTAGTTCATTTTCTGGGGTGTTAAGAGATTGGAGCGTCGGGGTACACATTTGTATGAATAAAATCCGTTGATGAAGATTCTTCAGAAATAGTTTCTGGAATAAGAATGCCAAAGTAAGGATCGTTACTCATGTGTGCGACCTCAAGGTCATGTGACTCTTCTTCAGCACAGAGAGGTATTTCTTAGGATTGTTATTATTAAGTAGTTTGAGAAGTGCTTGGTGAGGGTGCATCTTGATCAACTATTGTTGAGGAAGGTGTATCGGTTGACTCAACAGGAGATGGAGCTTCTACTGCCAGAACAGGAACTTCAAGAACTGGAGAGGCAACACTAGCTGGAGGTGAGAAGAACTCATCAAATACTGGTTGAAACACAAGATACCTTTCATGTCTTGATGGTGGTACAAATGATGCTGAAGGAGGAGGGTTTGGAACGAGTCCTAAACTAAGTGTTGCAAGAGTCATTTCATGAAGCGCGGGTTCTAAACTGCTTTGTTCAGAAGTCATAGCTGTCAGCTCATCAAAATTGACATGGATGATTTCAATAATTTTTCATGTACGTCGGTTGTAAATACGGTAAGCTTTCTTCTTTGAAGCATATCCGATGAAAATACCTATATCAGCTTTAACTTGAAGTTTGCCCAAATTCTCACTGTCATTGTTTGGATAACAAAGTGCACCAAAAACATAAAGGTAGGATGAATCGGGTTTCTTATCATGTAAGAGCTCATAAGGAGTTTTTTCCATGGCGACGTCGTATAACAGATCGGTTTTAGGTGTAACATGCGGTAGCTACTGCTTTAGCCCATAGAAATAAAGGAGCTTTTACGTAGATTAACATTGTACGAGCGGCTTCAATAAGAGTATGATTTTGCCTTTCAACAATACCATTTTGTTGTGGAGTTCACGCAACTGATGTTTCATGAGACATGCCAACCTGTTCATAGTAGTCTCGCAGAGTTTGGTTAACAAACTCAGTTCCATTATCTGTACGAATGTTCTTGACAGTTGCATTCAATCTAACTTGCATCGTTTTCCAAAATTGATAATAAAATCAGGAGCTTCATCCTTTGATGCTAGAAACTTCACCCATGTGAACTGAGAGTAATCATCCACAATGACGAGGATGTACTTTTTCCCATTAACACTTGCCACACGCATAGGCCCACAAAGATCCATGTGAAGAAGATATAGTTTTTCTTGATTGGTGTCTTTAGATTTAGGATTATGTGATTGTTTCTAGCTTTTTCCCATGAAACACGCAGACTACAAGTGGTCCTTTTCAAATTTAAGTCTGGAAAGACCACGCAGTAGACCGTTTCTGGCCAAGTGGTTAAGAGCACCAAAATTCAAATGAGACGGGCGTCGATGCCATAACCATGACTTCATCTTTGTGGCTTTTGACAAGAGACAAATCAGAGAATATGCCATCATATCCCTAATTAACAAAGAGTACAAGTTAGTTCCTTGAGAGCCTGAGAATAGATCAACACCTTCCAGATTACGAACAAAACATATGTGTTTTCTGAAAGCTACTTCAAGATCGGAGTCGTAGATTTGACCAACTGAGAATAGATTGTGTCCTAGTCCTTCCACATAATAAACCATTGAAATTGTGACGTTCCCTATCTGATAATCATCATATCTCATAATCTTTGCAACTTAGTCGTTACTGAATTTGACAGCACCGAGAAATTTATGAACGAAATTAGTGAGCTGAGAGCGATCTCCGGTCATGTGCTTGGAGCATCCGGAGTCCAAATACCACAGAACATTTTGGACAACCTCAGAAAGAACATCATAACCGTAATTAGACAAATTGGCCATAAGAACTGCTTTGGCTGTGGAGATCTCATCACAATAAGAATCATATGCATCTAAATCATCAGCTTGATAAGCTGCATTGTGTGTAATGACCGACTGTGAAACTGTACCTTCTGCAATACCTGGATCTGCCAAGAATTCTAATTCTTCCTCATTCAGAACTTTGCCATTTCCTTAAGCTTCAACCAGTAGAACTTTATCTCTGAACCACGTAGCATCTATTTCCCTCTTTGGCTTTGGGCACTGTCTTTCCATATGACCTTCCCTTGTTCCTAGAGTATTAGCTCTTGTTCCTGAAGTACCAGCAGCATAAGAATTTGGTCTCCCTGAAGTGATTGAACAGTCACCCATCCATCATGAATAGTTGCTTGTTGTCTTGGGTTTGATGAATTTCTTAGCTGATTGTTGGTAGATGAAAAACGAGATGTGACGACAGTAGACAAAAATGACATCATTTTGTTTATGGAACTAATAGGATCATCTCCTTGTTTGAACACGAGAACTGCTAGACCAGAGTCTATTTGAGGAAATTCAACTACTCCACGTTTAGCATCTAACTTATATAAAATTATATCATTTTTCGTTCTTCGCAAATTTAAAATCTTTACTAAAAAAGAGCCGCGAATGCTTAGCCTAACAAGCTTTCATATTTATAAAGTCTATTATAAACTTGCAAACTCCTTGGCATTTTCAAGCTAGATCGCCTTTAAAGCTTCTTGTATAAAAGACTAGCAAAAGCTTAAATTTATATAAGTTAAGGGCAAGCTAGAGCGCAACATGCTCGATCAAGTTAAAATTTATTCTTATTCTTACCAACGGAAAATAAAAAATACTTATTTTATTTTTGATTTTTTTAAAATTTGGCATAAAATCACATATTATTGGTGGCAAAACGGGATTACGTGAAGACAAGGCAAATGCAAGTAAGATCGAATAGAAAGATCCCCCATACTAGAATGAAATATTGTCCTCAATGTTTAAAAGGGTCTCTACGTAAATCTAAAGCCGTTTATTAATTATGTTAATAGATAAACGTGAATCAATAAGATCTATGATATCAGATTCCTATAAATAAGCATGCTAAGGATTGAAGCTTAAGTGGACGATGGACAAAACCACGAGCACGAGAGTCTTCATAATCTGGGCAATCCTGGAAATAAAACACAAACCACGAAACACGAGAAAAGAAGATGCGAGCCTCCTCACATCACACTTATTAATAAATATTATACTAATATACTACTACTAAGGATAAGCATGGGTTGCCACCCACGAAGCGCTTGTTTTTGTTAACCGAGTTACGAGCCTGACTCGACCCCGAATTTAGTGGTCCATAGAGAAAGTTTGGATATCCGGGACAACCTTCGGTGGTATGTCCCCTCCAAAATAGTGTTTAAGTCTATGACCATTCACCTTGAAGTTTGGTCCATCTGTTTGAGATAACTCGACGGTTCCATAAGGGAAAACTTGAGCAACGGTGAACGGTCTGGTCCAACGGGTTTTGAGCTTTCCCGAGAAAATATTTAATCGAGAATTGAAGAGAAGAACTCGATCACCAACGTTGAAGACGCGATTCTTAATCTTGTAATCATGAATCTTCTTCGCTTTCTCTTTGTAGATTAAAGAATTCTCGTAAGCTTGATCCCGGAGTTCATTTAATTCATTCATTTGAACTTTTTGGTGATCACCTGCGGTCTTAAGGTCAAAATTACAATGCTTTACGGCCCAATAGGCCTTGTGTTCAAGTTCGATAGGAAGATGAAAAGCCTTTCCGACATTACTTATAAGGGAAGCACCCCGATAGGTGTCTTGAATGTGGTACGGAAGGCCTATAATGCATCATCTAACTTATCGGACCATGAAGCTCGATTTTCGCCTACGGTCCTTTCTAAAATATGTTTCAAACCACGATTTGAAACCTTCACTTTTCCACTAGTTTGTGGATGATACGCGGTAGAAAGACGGTGAGTAACTCCATACTTAAGCATGACCTTTGTGAATTGGTCATTGCAAAAATGGGTACCGTGATCACTAATTATAGGCACCGTGATCCAAATCTAGGCAAAAAGAGATTTCCAAGAAATTAACACGACCTCGGGCACATTTATGTGGGAGCGCTTTATGCTTCAACCCATTTAGACAAGTAACTGACGCCCACGAAATGTACTTGTCCCTCGAGAGACGGGAAACGGTGCCCCCCATAAAGTCGATGCCCCACACATCAAAGATCTCGCAAACTTGAATTGCATTTTGAGGCATTTCATCTTTTTGCGAGATTTTGCCTTGACGTTGATATGAGTTACATGATTTCACCATGTCATGGGCATCGCGATAAATCGTCGGCCAATAGAAACCGGAATCAAAAACTTTTTTAGCGGTGTAGTTCGCACCATGATGTCCCCCGGTGGGTCCATTATGGCAAGCCGTGAGGATATCAACGGCTTCTTGGCCGTGAACACATCGTCTAATCACTTGATCCGCACAAATCTTAAACAAGTAGGGGTCGTCCCAAAAATAATGCTTTACATCCTTAAAAAAAATTCTTTTGTTGGGACGACATCCCTCTCACTATAAAATTCCCCGCATGGTAATTTGCAATGTCGGCAAACCATAAGGTACTAGAATCACCATGAAAAGATATCATTCCGAGGGTCTCGAGAGGAAATGTTTTGGTAATTTCCTTTTTCTCGAGATCACCTTGATGAGGATTTTCTAATCTTGATAAATGGTCGGCCGCGAGATTCTCCGCTCCTTTTTTATCACGAATAATGACCATTAAATCGGAAGGTAGGGAGAATCCACCAGAGCAATCTCGTTTAGCCATCTTGCCTAGCAAGAAGATACTTAAGTTCCAAGTGGTCAGTATACACTATGGTCTTTGATAAGACTAAGTAAGGCCAGGTGGTGGTGGGATGATAGGGTGGGTAGTTACTCGAAAGCAACACGCACGGCTAATAACTCTTTTTCTGTAGTATTGTAATGTGCTTGAGCATCTGTCATGGTCTTACTTGCATAGTGTATAGGCTGAAAATGTTTGGTCTTTCGTTGCCCCAAGACTGCACCTACCGCATAATCACTAGCGTCGCACATTATTTCAAATGGTAGGTCCCAATCGGGAGCAACTAAAACAAGGCCTTTGGTTAACTTTTTCTTAAGTATATTAAACGCTTTAATACATTCTTTCAAGAAAATAAATGGGGTTCTTTTCAAGAAGAGGGTCATCGGCTGGTCCGATTTTTAGAAAAATCCTTGGATAAACGATGATAGAATCCGGCGTGACCTTAAAAACTGTCCGAACACTTTTACGGAAGTCGGATGAGGGAGTTTAGCTATAACATCAACTTTAGCTCTGTCGACCTCAATCCCGGACTTTGAAATCTTATGGCCGAGGACAATGCCCTCTTTAAATGAAATGGAACTTCTCCTAATTTAGAACTAAGTTGGTGTCTTCGCACCTTTTGAGCATTTTTTCTAAATGGGAGAGGCATGAAGAGAAAGAATCCTCGAAGACTGAGAAATCGTCCATGAAGACCTCCATTGTTTCCTCGATCATATCGTGGAAAATGGCCATCATGCACCCTTAGAACGTGCCCGGAGCGTTACATAAACCAAAAGGAATACATCAGTAGGCAAACGTCCCATAAGGTCAAGTGAAGGTGGTCTTCTCTTGGTCTTGCGAGTCAATAGGAATTTGAAAATATCCAAAAAATCCATCTAAAAAGCAATAGTATTCGTTCCCTGCTAAACATTCAAGCATTTGGTCCATAAAAGGCAACGGGAAATGATCTTTACGAGTGGCATCATTAAGCTTACGGTAATCAATACAAACACGTCATCTGGTGACTAGCCTTGTAGGAATCAACTTGTTATCTTCATTTTCAACTACGGTCATACCACCCTTCTTAGGCACACAATGAATGGGGCTCACCCACGGACTATCGAAGATAGGGTAAATCAATCCGGCATCAAGGAGTTTGATAACTTCCTTTTTGATAACCTCATGAATTTTCGGATTCACCCTTCTTTGATGTTGAACCGCCGGTTTGAAATTATCTTCCATTAAGATCTTGTGAGTACAAAAACGAGGGTCGATGCCCTTAATGTCGGAAATTTTCCATGCGATGGCCCGTTTGTGTGACTTAAGAACCTTTAAAAGGGCGGCCTTTTCTTTATCTTTTAATTCTTTAGAAATTATGACGGGTAATTTATCGGTTCCTTCTAAAAAACTGCGTGTTCAAGATGAGACTATAAATCCTTGAGCTCAAGCTCCGGTGGATCATCAATAGAAGATTTTATCGTTTTAAGTTCCTCAAAATTAAGTTCTTTCGGAGGGAGAGGAGATGATATATCATCGTTTAATAACTTCTCAAGTAGACGAATGTCTCCCTCCGGATCAAAGTCGGCATCATCAATTCCCGATGGAATTGAATCACTTGAAAGACAAGCTTCGATCTCTTCCAAAAGGAAATCTCCTCCTTTAAAAGGAGTGAACGAGGGGGGAAGAAGAAGCAATGATAGGATCCGAAAGAGTGGGATTAGCACTTGTTGAACTATCCGAAAATCCGAACACTTCTTGAGTATACTCCTCACAAGCAACGTCTATGACATTGACTTGATGAACCATTTTATCATAATAATTACGGGAGTATCTCGAAGTGTGTCCGACTTTAAACGTAATGGCCTCATCATTGACTCGAAGAGTTAATTCTTCACCATGTACATTGATTAAAGCTTGTGTCGTCCTCAAGAAAGGCCTCCCGAGAATGAGGGGAACCCGAGGATCGACATGTAATCAACTACAACAAAGTCGGCCTAAAAATAAAACTTTTCTACTTTCACAAAGACATCTTCGGCAACACCTTTCGGATGAGCGACCGATCGGTCTGCGAGTTCGAGTGTCATGCGAGTCGGAGTAAGTTCCGGGAGCGAAAGCTTCTTCCATACGGAAAGAGGCATTAGATTGATGCTAGCGCCAAGATCGGCCAAGGCTAAGCACTCATCTAGCTCTGGAAAATCACACGGGATGAGAAACTTGCCGGGGTCTCCAAGTTTTTCGGGCAACTATTTTAGGAGCACCGCCGAACAATTTTCATTTAACGGAGTATTTGCTAATTCGAACAACTTTTCCTTATTACTAAGTAAACTCTTAAACGTAGAAGCAAACTTCGGCATATGAAGAAGAGCATCCGCGAAGCTAATATCGAAGTGTAATTTTTGAAAGATTTGAAGAAACTTCAACATTTGATTATTAGCTTTTTCACGAGTCCTTTTGGTCGTTAAGCCTCGAAGGATAAGGTATTGACGGTTTAGGATTAGGCTTCGGAGCAACTTCGGGCTCCGGAATAGGAATTTGGACAACCGGAGGTTGGACGTGTGCGGTACTTTCTAAACTTGTAGTTTGCACCTTGTCCTTTGTCGCCTCGGTTTCACGTTCCACTTCCTTCGGGAGAGGAGAAGGAGTAGGTGGAATCGTAGGTCCATCATAAGCAACACCACTTCGGGTGGTAATAGCTTTCACGTCACCTCTCGGGTTAGCAATGGTATTACTAGGAAGTGATCCCGAACCCGAGGGATTTTGCATTTGTAAGAAATTGGTCATCACGTTCTTTAGCTCATTGCTCATTATGTTCCTTAACTCATTGTTTTGATTCTTCATTGAAGTCTGAAATTCATTTTTCAATTCTGTTTTCATATTGTTAATTTGATTTTGCATAACTCTCATATTAACATCATTAGTCTCATGTAATTTCGATAAATCATTGAAGGTTCCAACTTGAGCTTGATAATTTGAGCTGAAAATTCAAAGCTTGATAAATTGTTGTTTCCTTTGATTAAAGTTTCCCTCTCCTTGTTTGTTCTAGCTGATAATTCCTTGATTTTATTGTATTGGTCTTTGATTTATTTTGCACATTCGGTTGATTGAAACCGGGTGGTCCGAGGCAATTATTCGAGCGATAGCTAAGCATATTACGGTCACCTTGTGGTTGGTAGGAATTACCCCCCGAATTATGGTTACCCGTAGTAGCATAAGCGGCCTCTTGAGTGTAGCCATCGACGACTGGCACTCGGGTAAAAGAGTGGGGACCACCACAAGTCTCGCACTTCGGACTCACAAATTTGACCGATTGTATTTGTCTCATCAGATCTAGAAAATTCTTATTCATCATTTCTAATTGTCAAACAACTTCTGGACTCTCGGTAGTAGTAGTAGAAGAGATAGTTCTAGATGTCTCGTCTCGAGTTGCTGAAGTGTCCCAATGGTTGTGGTGAGCGGTCATGTTCTCGATCAATTCGTAACATTCTTCCGGTGTCTTTTGCATAAAAGTTCCTCCCGCTGCAGCATTGATGGTGTCCCGATTCCTTAATGTCAAACCATTATAGAACGTATCAATTTGTGTAACTAAAAGCATATTATGGTTAGGACACCGATCAATGTACAATTTGTAACGCTCCCATGCCTCGAATAATGATTCGTGCGGTTCTTGTCGAAATTTCGTGATCTCATTCCTTAATTTAGTCACCATCGAAGGAGGAAAATATTTCGAGAGAAATTTCCTCATCATTTCGTCGAAAGAGTGGATGGAATTCCTTGGAAGGCGATCATACCATGCGTAGCATGATGCGTCAAGGAATATGGGAAAAGAGATAAACGTAGGGCGTCATCGAAGACCCCATTTTGCTTTATATGTTAAGTAACTTCCAAAAATTTGTCAATATGTCTATTGGCATCGTCGCCCGGTAATCTGTGAAATTGGCAAGTATTTTGAACTTGTTGAATCATGTGATGACGAAGTCCAAAATCCGTAGCTTGGATTGGAATCGGGGCAATTGGTCCGCCCTGTCCATTTATAGACGGTTGGCACAACTCCTCCATCGATCGGGGAGCTGGCCCATTAGGTCTCACCACCGGAGGTGGACCATTATTATTAGGAGGAGGGGGTCCCGCAGGAGGCGGTCCCTGATTATTATGAGGAATGCTCATAACTCTTCAAAGTCGAAAAGAGATGACGGTTCACCTAAATTCCTTCGTCGAATAAGACTCTCGGGGCCTCGAAGCGGAGAAAATAGGATAGAAGATAAGTAATAGGCGAGTTTTTTTTTTTTGCCTCCATGCACTAAAAACAAAATAAGAAAAATAAGATAAAACAAAAATATTTTTGTAACCGATAATCGAACAAGTGTACGGTAGCTCTCTAGAAAACGCACAAAGAAGCGGAGGAGCGGGTAAGCGCGAAGCGTTTTAAAAACCTTCTCCTTTCGGGTCGAAGTTCGTAGGATCAACCCTCCTTAAACCTCTCTTATAGTTTGTTTATCTAAAGGTGAGCCGTTTTCACGAGTGACACAACGGTTATTTTTGTTGTTTTTCAATTTTTTTTGTAGTTTATACTTTTAATAATAAAATAATATTGAAAACAAAATATTTTTGTATTTTTATGGTTTTAATAAAAGAAAATTAATAAACGATAACTTCACGGGGAAGGATCTTCAATGCACTAATCTTCAAACTACAACTCGAAATTCGTCTCATAACTTTCCCGGCAGCGGCGCCAAAAACTTGGTTCGATCAAAATAGTCTATATAAAATATATTATATATCTTAAATATCTCAAATTAGTAATAGTATAGAGAGTATCTCGTTTGATATAAAAATTGCTTGAGAACAAACAATATTTTATCTCCCGGATGTCGTATCCCGACGAAGTGCGAATTTGAAAATCTTGTTTTGGTTCGTGATCGTGTGCTTAAATAATCAATATTTTGGATTTGGTTTCTAAATCTAATAACGCAAAGGAGAAAGCAAATAAAGGCACGCTTAACTAGAATTTAAAAACCTAACGACATTTAAAAATAATTAAAAACTAATTAAAACAAAATAAACTAACTTAATTAACTAAAAATGACAAATTAAAATTCTAAAAACTCAAAATGCAAATTTCTTAGACTAGATGACTTAAAATAATTTTTAAAAGACAGAATTTTTTTTTGGTTTTTTAATCTAATTAAAACTATTTTTTAAACTAAATAATACTAAAAATGAAATTAAAAATACTAAACTTAATCTTAAATTTTTGTGAAAATTCCTAAAAATACTAGATACTATTCCTAAGATTTATAAAGAAAAATAACTCCTAAAAGCTAAACCTATAAGCTGCTAAAGAATCAAATAAGCTGAATAAGCAAAAAACCAATCTGTGTATATTAATTAAATGTTGTAGGTGTCTAACAGAAAAGTCCCAATGGCGCAATGGTTAAAGCTTTGGTGTTGTGTGAGGGAGGTCACAGGTTCGAGTCCTATGGCTTCCTTTTAATTTTTTTTATTTTTCTTTTAAAAAAGCAAAAGAACCAGCTTAAACTAGTAACTTTAATAAATGGACTTAATACTAAAACTTAATAATAAGCTAAGAAAAAGCAACAAAAAGGCAACCTCTTGGTTTTCTCAACTCTTAGAAAATAAGCTAAACTGATAGGGCTTTTTGGATTCAATAAGCTAAAACAGACTTATAGCTAAACCTAATAAGCAATAAGGACTAAAAATAAGCAAACAAAATAAGCTAAGAAGCAACTAAAACCAATTAGACAGTTTACTCTAAAACTAACTAAAAAGGATTTTGACCATTTTTAAGCTAACATATAAGACTAATAAGTAATTAGAAAAAGCTAAAACATGAAAACAGGTTTAGACCTAGACTCAATAAGAACTTATAACTAAAAATAAGCAAATGAGATAAGCTAGATAGCACCCCAAACCATTTAGACAATTGGACTCTAAAACAGACTAAAAGGCTTAATCACTACTTTTTAAGCTATCCTAAGAACAAATAAGCCAAAGAAATAAGCTACAAAGTTGAAAACAGAATTAGGACTTGACTTAATTAACTCAATAAAGCTAAAAATGAGTAAACTAAATGCAGAAATAAACTAGAAAAGTAACTTGAAAGATGGCAGACCACTACTTTATTTTTGGCTTTTTAAAGGAAAATGAAACTTCTTAAGCTTAAAAATAAGACTCAAAATCTACTTTACCAAACCTAAAACCTAAAAACTTAAAACAGCTTGAGCTTATAACTCAATAAGCTCAATACAACAAAAGTTAACTTTATTTAGACTATGATATGATCTTTAAAGATCTGCACATTAAGCCCTTTACCATACTTGACTGTTTTTAACCAAGACATTTAAATGACAAATCCTAGACTCAAAACAGATTTGAAAGATGCGTTTGAATCTCAATTTAAGTACAAATTCATCATTTAAAGTTGAATTTAAAGAAGCTTCACCAAATAAGCAGTTTTAGGAAAATTCAATCTAGCAGACTTGAGTATTTGATTAACAAACCTTAAAACTTTAACAAAATTGAATTTAAAATATAAAAACTATTATTAAGACTCAATAAAAGCTAAGGAAAACTGATTTTTGAAACCAAAGACATATTATACCTTATTTGACCCATTTAAGAAACTTAACCCAAACACTCCTTTAAAACTCAAAAACTAATTAAAAGCCAAAAACAGATTATGATAAGCCTTGATTTGCTAAAACAGATTAAGAACCAAGCTAATTAATAACAAATAAGCAATAACCTAAGGGAAATAAGCACTTATCCATAAGCTAAACTAAAAAGGCTATTAAGACTAAAACCTAGCAGATTTTATTTAAACTCAACTTTAGCTAATCTAAACTATAAACTTAACACATTAAGCAATCATTAGATAGAATAAGCACCATTAAGCATAAGATTTAAGCACAATAAGCAGTTTACTAAGCTTAAATAGAAAATAAGCCAAAATGAATAAAAGAGAACATGTACCTTGATCCCAGCTAAACAGGGATCTAAATAGCTTTAACAAGCTTAGATCTACAAGCTCCAGCTTGTTAAAAACAAGCTGGTAAAGTCCAATAAGCCCTTCAAAATCTGGCTTATCATCCAAAAGCTTATTATACCCTTTTATGACTGTTTGAGTGAAAAGCTTATTCTGTTAAGCTTAAAACAAGCTTAACTTAATAAGTGATAGCTTAAATAGTAATGAGCTTATTTTGAGCTTATTAGCTTAATCCTTTAAACATTTTTAACCATATTTGCATCATAGTAAAAATAGAATTTAAGAAGCACAATTAACTAAAACTAAATTTTATTAGTATTCAAAGAGATTACAACTTTTTGAAGCAAAATTACATAATTAAAAATGACAATTAAGCTAAAATTACAATAAAACTACTTAATAAGCACTAAAACTATACTAAGCTAGATGATTTCTTATGTGAGCTTTCTCCTCTATTTATAGTGAGGAGGGGAAGGATCCAAAACCTCTAGGAGCATCTCCAATCCTTCACTCTAAGCCCTTAGATCATACCAATCCAATCTGAGCCCTTGATCAAAACTTGTATTCACCATGCTGACTTTAGGAAGTTCTTTTGGAACCTCAACTATGGTGGGTCTACTAGAAAGAATGGGTTCTGGAGAATTCACTGAATTCTGAGACCAAAAGGCTTTTTCAGCAGATAATTCAATTTGTGGAACAAAGCATGTTTCAAAATCTTTATAAAGTTGGTTAAGAGTAGCATAATCGACTGGTGTAGTATTAACTTTCTTTTCTATCATTATGGGATCATGTTCTCTTAAAAGCATTTTTGAACGACTCTCTTCAGCAAGCAACAAAGTCTTTTCAGAGTCAGGAATCACAATGGGATTAGTTTTCTCAATAATATCACCAATATATAGCTTTGGTTCCAACTGCTGAGCTTTCTTCAGATAGAAAGGATTTGAAAACCTAGAGCTTGTTTAGTGGTATGATCATAGAAAAACTAAGGTTTTGTCAACGTGTGAACAGTTTGTGCAGATTGATCTCTTTTAAAAACAATATTATCGAGATGTTTAATCTTCTTTTCTAAAGCAATCTCTCTATCTATGTTCCTAAATTCTTCTTTCTTAAAATCATCTTTGAGAAGAGAAACTATTTGCATTAAAGATTCTTTTTCTTTTAAATGTTCAGAAAGAGTTTGTTTAAGACGATCAATCTCTACAGACTGTGCACATGAATCTGAAACGTTGTCTTTACTTGTTAAATCAACATTTTGTCCTTTGTTCAACACTTTAACCTGTTCCTTATATCTTTCAAGCTCAGCAGTTAAAGTATCATTTACACTTTTATTGTCCAGATTTATCTTGGTACAATTAGCAACTTGGGTATTCAGTTGTTCAATCACAGATAATATCAGTGCATCTTGTTGTGCAGAAGAGTTAGAATTCTGAACGGCTGGCTGTTGTGATTCAATCAGATACTGAGAATAAGGAATGATATTGCTATCACTGGTTATTTCAGTCTCTGAATGGTTCACAACATTCGACTGCTCAGAAGACGGCATCGCCTGCACAGCTTGATTAATTATATTATTATTCACATTATCATGATTGTGTACCTCAGAAAGAGCATCTGATCCATAATGAGATAAATTCGCCATGAGAGCAACTTTGGCAGTGTTGAGTTCATCACAATCAGAGTCATATGCATCCAAATCATCAGCTTGATAAGCAGCATTGTGAGTAATGACTGTCTGTGTGGCTTGACCTTCTGGGATTCCTGGATCTGCCAAGAATGCTAGTTCCTCCTCATGTAGAATTTGACCACTTGCTTGAGCTTGTACCAGCAACACTTTATCTTTAAACCATGAATCATCCCGTTTCCTCCTTGGTTTAGTGCATTGTTTGGACATGTGTCCTTCCCCTTTGCAGTTGTAACATGTAACAATCCTCTGTTTCCCCGAGTTATTCCCACTTGCTCCTGGAGTGAAAGTTCTTGTAGTACCCGCAGCATAAGAAATTTGTCTCCCCTGAACTGGTTGTACGGTTACTCTTCCATCATTAATGGTGGCTTGTTGCCTAGGGTTTGACGAATTCCTCAGCTGGTTATTGGTAGTGAGGAATAGCGGAAGTGACTACAAGCAGACACGAATGACATTACATGATTGAAGGCATCAATTGGATCATCACCTTCTTGAACACTGGAATAGTTAGACCTGAGTCTAGTTAAGGGAAATTCAGAATTGTAGGTTTGACTGTGAGAGAGTATTCTATATTAAGGAATGGTATATGATCGAGAGTAAAGCATTGTATGGTGAACTGATGTTTGAAATTGTTAGGGGGATAATAATGGAATGAGGTTGTTGGTGATTGAGTGATTGAAGTATTGTTTGAGATACTAAAGGGAATCGATACGTATAAGATTGATAAGGTGAAACAAATTGTTGAGTTGAGATTTTCTGGAAAGAGTGGTTGATGAGATTGATAAGGAGACGTCATCATTTGGTGAGATGCACAAAAGCAAGAGGATCGAAGTTGCGATTCATTCATCAATCGAACTTACATTGTGCATGTCGTTCATGTTGTTTCCAAGTAGCATGAATCTAAAACAATTATTAGTATGCAAATTTTGACCAACTTTTAACATCAGTAACGAATTTGCTCCAATTCAAGCAGGAAGAGTATCAAAAACTTGGTATTACTTGAAATTAGCTTCCTTTGGCAACTTGTAAATAATCATATCATCTGGAGTAGCCGTGAATATCAAGTGAGTACTCTGTAACGGACTCTCCTTTCTTGTATGTAAACTTATTACACTCTCGTTCTTGCTTCGTTAACGACGTTCCTTGTATGAGCAGTTTGATTTTCTTCCAAATATCCTTGGCTATACGATGTTGACTAACAAGAGCATAAATTTTAGTTGGAAGGCCTTGTAGAGATGATGTTAATTGCTTAATGAGGAAGTCACAATCAGCTTGAGAATGGTTTATTGCGGAAATTAATTAGTAATATTCCTTTGGCTGGTTACCACCATCCACTGTAATTTTAGCCAAACAATTGGACCTTTTATTCAACAAAGCCAAGAATCATTCTATCATGAGGTCTATTCATCATATAAAGTTCCATTATGCTTTTCCACGAGTCATACAAGTGTTTTTCAAGCATCGGTGGTTTGTTGTCACCACCTAAGAGAAGTGACTTATCAGCAAGGGTCGTCATTGATGAAGTGGTATCAAAAAGATTACTGATCGATCGAGCGGTGATAGAAATTATATATGTGTATGAGGGTATTGACTTTTGTGCTTTAAATCAAGAAAAATACATGGGAAATTACACGTGGATTTTACAAATATCATGACAAACCTTGAAACATGTTAAGTGTATTCGCCACGGGATTTTGGAAGCCAAAGAAATAAACCGTATAATTTTGATAATGCAATTTGAGTTTTTAGTTTGTGTTGCAAATTCGTTTGGTTAAGTGAAATTGCAAATTCGTGTCCGTAAGTAAAACTGCAAATTCGTGTCCTTAAAAGAAACTGCAAATTTGTGTCCTTAAGCAAAACTGCAAATTCGGGTCCTTAATCAAACAGAAAATTCAGATCCTGAAGCAATTTGCGAATTCGGGTACTAAAGTGAATTGCGAATTCAGAATCAACTAGAAATTGCAAATTCGTGTGCTTCTGAAAGCCGCCAATTCGGGTATTGAAGCAAGTTGCGAATTCGTGTAATACAGGAAATTGCAAAGTCGGATACAACTACAAACTGCCAATTCGGGTATTAAAGCAAGTTGCAAATTCGTGTAACACAAGAAATTGCAAATTCGGATACAACTACAAACTGCCAATTTGGGTATTGTAGCAAGTTGCGAATTCGTGTAAGACAGGAAATTGCAAATTCGGATACTCAAAAAATTGTCAATTTGGAGAGAGCTATAAGCTGCAAATTCATGCAATACACGGAC